>MU827431.1:0-10339 GCA_029204205.1 Desmophyllum pertusum
AGACTACACCGCCGGTATAATCGAGGATTTTGTGACACGTCCGGCTGCACCGCAGGCTACCACAAATGTCAACAAAATGCGTGCATGCTCTGAAAATAACCTCCTGGCGCGCCATGTTTGACTGATGTTATTTTCTAGACTTGATCATTTATCCGGAAACAAAAACGTATGTCAAAGGTATTTTCAACATAATTTTACTAATGCAGTGGAATCCCCGATTTCTCTCGAACCCTGGATTTCTCAAAAAGCCCGAAAACTCGAACCAAAAGTCGTTTTCCTTGGATTTGTTTCACTGTAATTTACCCCCAGGTATTTCGAACTTTCCCGATTTCTCGAGCCAATTTTCGTTTTCGCCTGGGGGAAATCGAGTAATCGGGATTCCACTGTACATTGTATAAGTAGAAAACACCACAAATCGAACAAGAAAACGTCCATCCTGTTTTTGTCTCTATGATTTTTTTCTAAAATCATACTGCCCTGTATATCATTGTATTTGTAACCTTTCTAACCGAGCTCCCCTTAATACTTAAACGCACATGAAAGTACTTCCTGGCATAGATTTCAAAGTTAGAACCACCCTGTACAGCATTATTAACTACTCGGTAGCTTCCATTTGCATGGTCACACACTAGGGTTTCATCCCCAGACTTAAAAGATAGAACCACCTTAGAGCCTTTTCGGCATAATAAACAGTACCTCGCATGAAAGCACTGGCGCCATCGGTAGCTTTCATTCCCGGTTTCATTTGAATGGTCACACACGAATCGTCCGCATGCAGACTTAAAAGTTAGAGCCACGTTGTACAGCATAAGAAACAGTACCATAATGAAAGTACTAACTCAATAGCCTTTCATTTGACTATTACTGGTCACACACAAGGGATTCATGATCTATCTTCCTACAGCGTTTGGTTTATCTTGAACGTATCATGCTTAAATGACATTGTTGACATTCTTACCTTTACTGAAGTATTACTTCAAACAAATGTCTTCTCTTCTGAATTATCCTGCATGGTTTTCAATATTGTAATATTGCTCTTTGCTGTTCTGTGCCTGAAACGGAGTCGATTTCATGAACCAAATCTATGTTTCCCTTTATCTGTTTTTATAGTTGTGAATAATGAACAACTACGTACAAAGCGTGACTTACTGTTGTTTTGAAAGCAGTTTTCAGGCGCCACATCCACAAACTGCAGGCCATCCGGTTTGTATCTCCTTTCCGGCGTGAATTTGACCCTAAAAATAGACCTAGTGTTGTAACGCAAGTGAGATCACAACGGGCGTAGCCTGTTCCTTGTACAGTGGCACGAGCGCGCGCCACATACAGAACATTGCGGAATCTCCTTTCAGGCTAAGCTCGGCAGGGAAATACTGGTCGCATTTTTTCCATATAACTTACGAAAACGCTCGTGGTGACCTCTAATTTTTATGTTATAAAATAGTGGAAGCGGTAAGCCAAAATGTTCAAGCAACAAGCACCCGTGGACGACAATCCTGCTGGCCGTTGGATCGACTAGTTTGAATCGTGAAAAATATGCTGTCAGTAGAAGCAGAGACCGATACAACGTAAAAAAAAAAAGAAATTTTTTAAGTTTTTTTAGTACAGGTTATGAGGAAAATTTACATTGTAATACGTGTTATATAGTAGCTACTAACAATTTTTTGCGCAATAACGGAAATACGTCCAGACAAATATATCAGGGCAAGTAGAAATAATAAAATAAAATATCTAGTATGCGCTTCTTTTCGGATGCTAAGGCCGATGAAGGTTCCAGTGGCTTTTGAGATTAAAAATGCTTCCCTGGCCTTTAAGCGGTAAGCCTTGGCAGCATATGATTAATTTTTTTGTGTGGCGCAAAGTAAGGTAGCTGGTCGCACTACAGCCAATTTTGTTTACATAAAAAATTTTGTAATTTTTGGCGAGGAAAAAATTGCAAAAAATTCGCAAGTGCCTAATTTTGGTGGTGGTCGCACTCAAAACCATAGATGTTTTTTCCAAAACTCTCCTGATTGATGTAAAATGTAAACCTTAACGGCCTGGGAACCAGGTTTCGTACTTCGCTTTTCTTGGGTTTTCGTAAGTTTCCTTGTATAGACCTTATGCCATCTTGTCGTCTTCTTTTGAACGCGAAACCGGGCTTGAACGCGCCCTGACACCGATCGAGGGTGAAGGAACGAAGTCAGCAGAGCAGAGAGGAAACCACAACAACCCAACGAAAGGGAAAAATAAATATTGGAATAGGGCTTTAGAAAGAAAGTCTACGTGTTCTTGCTGGCTGCTTCACTAGTGCAAAAATCGAAAAGAGCATTTGTTTTGAACTTGGAAGAACGAATTGTTCTCTCAAGTTGCCGCCGGTAAAAATTTGGTTTCGCATCAGGCACCCAGTGTGATCATTATTACATTCGCGGCGCACATATAATGTTCCGATGTATTCACTTGTTCTTCGGTTTTCTGTAGACGTATCGAAATAATTATTACAAGAGTCAAGATAGAACCAGGTCAAAAAAATTATTTTGTCCGCGTAAATTGCACAACCCGACAACACAGCGACACTAAACTAGCCGAATCTTAATTATCAAACACATAGCATCTTGCGTGAATGAGACAGTTTAAATGGCTAAAGCGGGCTAAATGATGAACAAAAATTGTGTGTGATTTTCAAAAATTTGGTCGCCTCCAGGGCAACACTTCGGCTTCTTTGAAAGATTTGGCGAAAAATTTGTGCAATTACAGCAAAAAATTTCGGCCAAAAAATTGAAACTCAAAGGAGGTCGCACTGTATTTTGGACGATTTTTACGTTTACGTGTTGACAGATTTGACACCTGAAATCAAACAAAATCAAGGTCAAAATTGGCTGTAGTGAGCGACCCGTACCTAAGTTAATTTAGACTATATTTTGGCATACCAGAGGAGAGCTGCCAGGGATGATAACTGAGCTACGTTGCGATGATTTTTAATTAAAAAACACAATACACTGTAGTTGTTATACTAATCCCCCCTTTTTTTTTTTTTTTTATATTTGTTGTTGCATTTTGTGTATGTCAAGGCATATTCAAAAGGGAAACTATCTGCGGAATGGAATATGTTTTTGTTTTTTTGTTGTTGTTTTTTTTCTGAGAAAATTGCACAATGTCCACAGCATCTTTCCAGATTGAAGCCTATGATTATTTCTGGAAAATTCGACACCCCCCACCCACCCACCCCACCCCCCCCTGGTTACCCGCTAATCTTCTTTTTTGTCAGTTACCAAATAGCCCAATATCTGCTTTTAACAGGCATAGTAAAATAAAAACCCGCGCAAAAATACCCTGGTATTAGGGATTTAGCACCGTTTTGTAAGGAAACGAATTTTCGAAATTTCGAAATCCACGCCATGAGACCCAGACGGCACTCCCACGGAGTGCATGTTGATTTATTTGACGTCGACCCGCCCCTGAAGGGTTTGCTATGAATAATTTAATTTAAAATAATAATAATTAAAAAATAATTCGATGATTTCGTTTTCAGTCATTTGGTGTGTCAACTAATTTTGGTTGTTTGTTCTATTCTCTCTCTTTCTCAGATTACAGCAATCCCTAAGTCACTGATTACAATAATCTAACCGCTGATCATTTTCCAAACCGTAACAAAACAATTGCAATACAAATGTTCAATAACTGTTCTCAACAACCGTCCTTAACCAAACTTACCTAATCGAAGAGTTGTATTTTCATGAGCTAGCCAGGAAATATCCACCAAAGTATTTTTTTTTATTGTTGAATAAAAAAACAGTCTTACTTTTGATAGATCTGATGTGATTTACGAACGCCATGATGAGAAAAAACTACACACACTCAGGCTTATAACCATGCAGCTGATACCCTGGGTGCCAGAAGGCTTTT
Organism: Desmophyllum pertusum; assembly: GCA_029204205.1. Lineage (NCBI taxonomy): Eukaryota > Metazoa > Cnidaria > Anthozoa > Scleractinia > Caryophylliidae > Desmophyllum > Desmophyllum pertusum. The sequence continues at coordinate 3,883 of MU827431.1, forward strand.
CTTGCGCGGTTTCCGGTTTCAAGCAGTCTATTATTACCCCTGACTCGTCCCCAGTCGTCTCTCTTTTGGTCTCCTTTGGTTGGAGTCGCAAAACGCGGCGGATCGGCTGCCCGCTTAATATTAATAGGAGACACAAGAGAGAGACGGACCGAGGGAAGAGTCAGATTATCTACTCCGCGCTTAAAGGAGAACGGAAGGTGAAAAAACGAAGTTTTGTCACCACTTTTTAAAGAAAGTAAATAGATGTATCTTATATCTAGAAATTTGCTAATATTTGTACCCTATAATCCAATTGAGTAAACTTTTTTATGGACTGGTTAAAAGGCTCGCAAACAATGACACGATGTACGTCCGCCATTTTAGTCCCGCCATTTTGAAGGCATGGGCGCTAAGCCTGACGTCATTTGCGCTCTCTCGCAAATGTTAGTCAAATCTCAATATAAACACTCTCGTTTAAAAGGGGGGGGAAAAGGAAGAAAAAAGGAGAAAATCGTTGTGTTCAGTTGTTGTCGTGGGCTGTTCGAATAGAACTCCCAAGGAACTCTAAGAAAGGAATAAGTTAACATCGCCTAGCCCATTAAAAATGATAAAGCCCTTTTAAATAAATGGCTTCTCTCAGATAAAAGAGAGAAAATTTTGTCTGCAAATTTTTAATGAATTTATTAAACTCATTGAGAAATCTGTGGAAATCAGTTTGCCAAAATAGAGGGACGGGCTATAATTTTAATACGCAGTATGTCAATCTATATTCACTCCCAGGCATTTAAAGCATAAAAACGATCATAGCATTGCAAAATTCGTAAACCGAGTGTAAGTGCTAGCATGTCATGTTTACAGACACGTAACAATAACAACAATTGAGCAACACAAAATAAAATCAAACACGACAAATGAATCGTTTTCTAAATCAGCATGTTTATTATCCTTTTAAGTAACAATATTCCACCTGCCTATTTTGTCATAGCTTTCGTCCAGAATTCTCCTGGCAGTACACACACTCTCTTTTTTTTACTTGCTGACTTTTCCAGTTTTCGATTCGCAATGTTTACAAGTACACCATGTGGTGTTCCTCCCTCGTAGCGATCTCGTCCTGGCTTTCAGCTAGCATTCATTATGCTCTCCGTCGGAATCCGAGAGATCTCACATTGTGCTCGAATCGAATACGGTTCAAACCCAGCCGTATTTGTGGATGTATAAGCGAACGGTATCTAATAAATAATTCTCAAAAATGACTGCAAATCCAAGAACGTGCAAGCGATCAATCGAGCAAAGAGCGCATTGACGTCACAACATGGCGACCATGAATCCTTTATTTGGAAGTAACCGGAAGAGAAAGCACACAAAATGGCGGACATTCAATTCCGGCGAATGCTGTTAGATTCGGTCGTATTTGCACTGAAATATGTATTTTTTTTCGCCTCGTTTCTTTGAAATTATAGTTTTTTTATAGAATTTCTAGCAGTTATTTCTACAATTCTAGTTATTACGAAAATTCATACTCTGTAGCCTTCCGTTCTCCTTTAAGCCGCTCGGCGCGTTGGCCTCTAGCCGATCCCGACGCCGGACGCGAGGAAAAATCTCTGGAAAGAAAACACGCACGGTAACTTGGAGTGTGTTTCGTTATAAATGTTTGTTTAGATTTTATCACGGGTATGGTAATTATTTGCCCTTCATTGTATCTCTTACAGAAACAATATTTATCGTTCGACTAACAAAATTAATTATATATTTTTCCAATTGTTTTTATATATAGTTCAGTCGTTTATTTCCAGACTAACCACGATGACAAAATTTAATTTGAAGGAACTTTTGGGCATGCTAAAAATAAAATAAATAAATAGATTGTTGCGTCTCCTGGACACAGATGTAAATTTTCGGTTGATAAATTCCAATTAGCATGTACATACATGTAAATCTGGCAATATAAATATTTTAATAAACTGGACAACGAGGTATATCGTATAGCGATGTTTCTCGTTACGTCACCTATTGTTATTAAGACGAAATCCATTAGAAAATCGAGTAATATTTATGGCCAGTGGGACAAAAATCTTGTACTACGACGCCATACGTTTTCACGCTTAAACTAGACATTCATGAGCCGTACCTTAACGGTATGCACCAAATAATATAACTCCACAATCCTTTAATTGCTTTCCGCCTTGAGTTTCCTCCCGTGAATGGGTAAGGTCATAAGAGGTGGCAGCCATGTTTCCCAGAAACATGGCTGCCACCCCTTATGACTCAACCCATTCACGGGAGGAAACTCAAAGCGGAAAGCAATTTAAGGATTGTGGAGTTATATTATTTGGTAAATACCGCTAAAGTATGGCTCATGAATGTCTAGTTTAAGCGTGAAAGCGTATGGCGTCGTAGTACAAGATTTTTGTCCACTGGCCATAAATATTACTCGATTTTCTAATGGATTTCGTCTTAATGTGCCAACCAGAGAACTATTGGCTGTTGAAACAAAGAGTTATTTTGTTTAATGGTTGGCAAATTTGAATAACAAAAACAAATGTGACGTAATGTTGATAAACAGTGAACACTCCTATTAGCGCTAAAACAAGACCGGCCTTAAATTGAATTTAAAATGCCGTGCAATTAACCGATTTGATATTTTGTCACCTTTGGTCTGCCAAGAAAAAAACGCACTCTAACGAGGTTTCATTCGCTTGCAAAATGATATCGATTGTACATGATTTTCCAAAGAGTATGATCCGTGGGTTTCGATTGCAAGTCTTAATTTAAATAATTCCATTTAACAGCAAAATTTCATACTTCTGTTTACAGGCCTTTTTAAAAATAACACAAGGTTGGCACGACTGTTGGTACATGAACTAAAACGATAAAATTGCAGAGTCAGGACAGAAACACAAAGGAGAATAGGTTTTACCTCAAACTTGATGAAAGAAAAATTGTATAAATATGTTAGCGTATGTACCTCATGAACGAGCTGGGCTCAATTTGAAGCCTTTCGCGTTAATGCGCTGTAAAACTATACTGCCCTGTGCCTGCTTCACCTTACATTTTGCAAAATTCACCGATCCTGTGCAGCTGTAAGCTTTTAATATGAGCTATAACAATGAAGTGGCAAAGATCCATTCCCATTACGTTTTGTAATCGCCAAGCGAGAAGTATTTCTTACCTTAGCTGTTAGATGAGCAAAATGGGCAAACGCGCCATTCTGTGACTCAAACGAAAGTTTGTCGTCCTGCAGTTGATCATGTCGCTTTCTTGAACGGAAGCAGTCAATTGATCAACTTGCCGCGTTCGGGGATAATTTTTTGGAGATTTCAGTCGCGTGGGATCCGCTTTCAACGCAAATGTGTTGAACAGCTGGCGACCAATAGACAATGGTGCATGACATGCCAGATTCTGGTCTCAGCATATCGAACGCTTTTCCAATGCCTATAAAGCCTTTACAGTCTTGATAATCTCGCCCCCGTTACCCCGCAGCTTGCTTGCTTTCCTCAAAACGGTTTCAGCATCAGATTTAAATTGTTGAAACACATGTTAAGCTGACAGCTTCGCGTGGTCTTTCAAGAACGTTAAAAGGCATATTGTTAAAAGGTGTTGAGAGGCGAACCAAGCAATTTCAATAGGTGTAAGACTTTATTTAAAATTCACAGATTCAAGACCTCAATCATTATTTGTGCGGTTTTCGGAATCGGAAATCATTAACCAGTATTGTTCTGGCAAGTTTTCTCATGTAAATGCGTCGTTTATATTCGTTTCCGTATTCTTCAAGCGATAGCTCAATCGCGAGGAAACACGATCCAGATTGAATATCCAGTAAGCCACTACCTCTCTGAGACTACGATTGGCGAAATTTTAAGAATATGCTAAGAATATACCCAAGGCTGAGATAAAGTTAAGCTAGTTAATATGTTAATGTTAATAGAAAATAAAATACAATAAAATCACATGATGTTTCGTGTAAATATGTACCATGTATACTTCTTTCCTTTTTCTTAAATCAAAACGAGTTAACAAAAGGATAAACACGTGTACAGTCCAGGTCGTATTATTTCTGTTATTTTACTGAAATACTATACTCTGGATCACTTTGTTAACTAAGAAAACTCTCTCCTCCGCAGAGGCTCATATATGGGAGAATCAGCTGAACGAAGTGAGTGCAGGCGCGAGAAACCCGGAGAGAGCGACGGCGGGAGCCTCTGCCAGATACCACACCCAATATGGCCGCCATCCGGGGGAGGCAACTTTTTATCAGTGTTCCTCACCGGGGGTACGGTGGTGTATATATAACTGCCGTATGTCAGTAAAATGGCGGCTGCATCAGAATCTGTTCGGAATGTTTATACGCGATGTACAAGTAGAGAACTAAAACTTTAGATGCATGGAAATCTGAATATGTTTTGTTGTGTTCTGATGGGTTGATCTACAGAATTCAACATTCTCGAGACCCGCCATGTGGCGATCAAGAAATTCAGGAAGCAAAGGATTCCCCGGCGACTGAAACTCTCAACAACCTATTAATTCTGTCCCAAAAGAAAAGAGAACAGGTAAAGCTTAGTTTTTCCGGCTATGAAATGTGTTTTATTAATCTCTACGTGTTTAAAACGTCGAGTGCAAAACTTGCGATTCAAACCAAAAGCTGTAAGCCTATTGAAGTTAAAACTAAACGCTAAAATTAAAACGAAATGCAACCAGCAGGAATTTTAAGACCAAAAACACGAAAATACAAGAAGAACATTTACCGTCAAGAGACATCTCTTGGAGCGAAAAGTCAAAGCTCTTCCGCCATTGTTTCCAAAGAATAACACACTTGCAAGACCACCCCCCACGGATTTCTGGAGGGTCTTCGCGATCAATTCGGAGATCAACATTTTGGCTTTTTTTTAGTAAATATGAAACCTCGTCTTAAAAATAACGATCGCTAACTGTAGCAACATACCTAGCGCTGATTTTTGCCAAGTTTCAAGCTGTCAAATTTAGCGAGGGCCTGAGAAATCGTCCAATGTACAAGAAAACGACAAAGATGTACAAGAAAACGACACCAAATCTGGCAGAGGCTCGCCGCTTCGTTGATCCGCCAGTTACTTAGCCCCTGCACACACCACGTTCAGCGGATTTCTCTTAAAAACCCCATTGAGCGACCATTGAGCACATTGAGCCTCTGCGGAGGAGAGAGGAACTAAGAATGTATTAAGAATATTTCCGGCTTAAAATCGGCAGAAAAATAAGAATATTCAGCCTGGACATGAAAAAATATACATTCTTACAAAAAAAGAGTGTATTTTTACTGTTTCTTACGGCTAGGGGCATTGTTATGACTCGTTATCTATCCTTTCGCTCACAAGATTATAGGGTCAATATTGTTTTCGTAATTCATATAAAGTGTATTTATCTGTGTTTTCCACTTGAAACAAAAAAATCAGTTTTATTTTTCATTTGGTCACGTAATCAGATTTAAGCTATGGTGTGAGATAAACGTTATACATGTAGTTAGAATAACAGGTCTTGATAGTACTGATATCTAGAGCAGTTTTCAATCAAGTGTCGAGTGAAAAATAGTCTGGAATTGCTTTGGTTTTGCTTTATTACGCTCTCTGATTGGTTTAAGAAACTGCGCCACCTACTCAACCAATCACGACTTGGTTCACGCGCCGGTTACGTGTATTGGTCGAGTTCTCATTGAGTTCGATTGTGTTATTTACGTTTGCTGTGCTTGGCCAATGAAAACAGTGTTTTGGCTTTGGATTTGCGACCTCAGTTGAAAACCGCTCTAACATTTCCTGTTCTGACCAATTTCAAGTTAAACCTTACAAAGTTGTTAATATATGTATATTCACTAACTCGAGCGTTTAAGACCATGTTGTTGTTGCTTGTTGTTGTTGCTGTTGCTGTTGAAATCCCGGTGTAAGTTTATTCCTCACACTATTGTTTAGCTGTCTCTTTGAACGCAACGAAATCAATTTATATTAAAAGACTGTCGATCAATGTTGTATTAAGACGAATATAAACATTGACATTAAATGCATGGCCGATAACCATTGTTCAAAGAGGCGGTACTGCTTCCTGGTACAGTGAGGTTAACTCCGTGTGACACATTGAAGCAGTCGGTCGTCTTCTGCATTGTCATCCCAGCACTGTTGCATCAGCTTCCGCCAGGCCGTTGGAGGCTTCCTCCTGTCTTCAACGTGCGATGGTCGTTTTCCTTCGGCCAACTTTGCCTAGAAACGTATTCAAATCTCCTCCTACCTCTAGAAGGGCCCTCTTTCCATACCACATCTCCCACATCATGATGCCAAAGCTGTAGATTATCCGCCTTGCTGTCGTATATAACTGGAGCTGATCACTTTCGGTGCGATGTAGGCAGGTGTTCCCGTCATGGTACCTGTGATCATCTTTGCTTCCTTAGATACACCAACATACGGCGACCTTCACAACATATTCGTGTGACAAACTGCAAAAGAACCACATTAAAAATATA
>MU827431.1:10839-33545 GCA_029204205.1 Desmophyllum pertusum
CTCGACATTTTTATAAACAAGATTCTTACAAAAAAAAAAGAGTGCACTCCATCATTGGGTCAAACATTTTGTATTCATGAGTTACAGCTTCAGATTCAAATATTGATTTTTGTATGCATTTTTATATCTAACAATTTTTAACAAGATAACAAATCATTCAGTTATATTTCTAAATTATTTCTAAAAGTTTTGTCACAATACGAACAATATCAAATGATAAGTTAACTTACCCTGTCTCGCTGTATTCCTCCGGCGTTTGCACTGTTGATTACGTAGATAAAAGCGAACGCCTCCGGAAGGTACGTTTTTACTATGTCATCCATGATGTCGGATTCACCAACACCAGGACTGTCGACTATAACGATTCCTTGCTGAAAAGTGAAAAATGGGAGATATTTGTGAGAGAGAAACAGCAGCATACCATATGTATGAGCAATAAAGAGTCATAATACTGTGGGTTTCGCGCTAACGGGTAGCCTTCCTATAGCCGATGAAGCGGACGAACTCGGACCGTCTGATAAACTCAGTTTAGCTAACGGGATAACTACAGACAATTTTCACCCCTTGGCCTTTACAACTCTGTGCTCTATTCATTGTAGAACTAGAAGTTTTGGAAATTAATGAATTTTGAAACAACTTCAGGTAGTATATATAGGCTCTCTCGCTCTCATTACATACAGTGGCCAATAATTACAGATAGCTACAATACGTGGTGTAGTCAAATACAGATACATCACAGAGCATAGCATTAACTTCTTCAAGCATAGAGAGCGTGAATTTTATAATTAAACCTTTAACAGCAAAACATTGCCTCGCCTCTCGCAAAGATAATTTGAAGATAATTGGAGGCGGCGTACGCGCTTGGCGAGTGGTTTAGGGCGCTGGATTTGAAATATGGAGGTCCCTGGTTCAAATCCACCACCCTGACACTAGCTGGACTTGTTCTTGGTAGTCCAGTTGGTTGGGCGCCAGACCGCAGAGCGGGAAATCGCGGGTTCGAATCCCGGCAGGACCACCAGCCAGGGTCTTAAAATAACTGGAAAGATCATGCTGGCTGTGCTCAACACTTTATCTCAGTTCAGGTGATCGCTTCATTAGGCGGTGACGTTAAACCGTTGGCCTTATCTCCTACACCTTCTCATATAAATTAGTAGGGGACGTTAAAGAAACCATACCACTGTTTGAAAAGAGTAGGGGACCCCGGTGTTGTGGTCTGGCCTAATTCACATTGTTCTTTCATCTCATATCTCATGGGTGGGGTGGGGTGGATGAGATCATAAATGGACTGATAGCGGCTGCCAGAGGCGCAAGCTGACGTCCGATCTCATCCTTCACTGATGTAAAACAGACATGTATGTTTGTCTGTTATTTCATTACATTACATTACATCACATTGCATTGCAATGCAATGCACAATGCAATGTAATGCATTGCATTACATTACATTACAGTCCCGAGTTCACTGGACAGCCTCCAGCCAGTTGGGATTTTAAAAACGTTGATGTTCTATTTACAAAATGTTTTTGTTGATTTACAGTTTCCACGAGTAGCACAGTCGTGCTAAATCCACTGACACTTAGATAAAGTCATTTATTGTCATTTGTTTTTATTATAAATTGTATAAGGTATTTACTTATCACCAACCTTCAGCAGGCTGTGTGGCCAATATAGTTCAATCTTCTTGTAATCCGACCCTTTCTCTCGATCACTCTTTACGTGGACAAAGGAAGAGATCTGTTGGAGGTAGTTTTGTTTGAGAGGTTTCCATTGACTGACTAAGCAAGATAGTCTTCTCGGGTAGTTCTTTGTCTTTAAAGTGTGCCACTAATTTCGGCGTAGCTCCGTACTTTAGCTCACAAATGGTGGACGTTGTGCTGAGCATGGAGGAAGGAAGAAGCTGCTCTCCTAGAATCAGATTCAGCAAGGTACTCTTTCCAGAACTTGTCTCACCTGGGTATAAGAAACTCTTACTCAGTTTATAATACAGGCTGGGAATTTCTGAAAAGGTTAATGGTTAGAACGAGCTGTATTTATCCCAAATACCACCGAAATACCTACATGTAGAAATTACAGTTTCCAAATATGGGAAGAGTAACAATTGAAGATGGCTGACATTTATATAGTTTAGGGTGTGGACAAATTAAAGTGAGCATTTCAACGAGATTATCTGTCAAAGTGTACAAAAACCTACGGATATTGAAGGCAAAAAACGTTTGTGTGGTTGCAACTGAGCTGAAAAATCACTTCATTGCTTAAACGTTTCTGAGGAAGCTTCAACGATATCTCGGTGAATCGATCAGCTACGATCGTCGTGTCGTAGTCAGCTATTCGGGCAGGATATATATATTTATATAACCAAATAATAGCATAGAATAGAATAGAATTGTACGTGTTATATGGTAATAATACCGCGAGCAATATCTCAAAATTGTTCGATATTTTACTCGCCGCTTAACAGCTAATGCTACATGTATTTATACCATTACAAAAACTGAACTTCGATACAATTATGTCAGAGCCACTACTATAACCGGGCCATTCTGGCACTTAGGCAACGAAAACTAAACCACCTGGCAGAACTGGAAACAAAGAATCCCAACTTCAGTTTTTTGAGCCAATTAGCTTTTAGTGCAATCTTGCAATGCAACGCGCGCTTCAACTTGGAATTGAAAATTCTGTATATTCTGCTCTGCAATGTGTGATTGGGTTTTATTGTCTAAGTGGCCCTGGTTACCACTTACATTGGTCACACTGTAATAGCAAAGCAAAACAGACTGGACACGATCGAGTAGAGACAGTGTGGCAGGCGCGCTTTTTTGGCGCGAAACTCTGAGTGATACTGACAATTCCTTTCTTTTAGATAAATTTATCTGCCTGAGTATGCACGATAGCAGTTCATGTATTGTTACCTTAAGAACCCACCTGCCACAAGTACAATGTATTCTTTCTGTTTTAGGTTCCGTTTGTTGAAAGCCATTTTGTCTTTGAGGTTTCCTATACCTTGCTCCAAAACCGACTGAACCTTGTCATCCATACTGTGCAAACAATCCTCCGTATCTTCGTAGAATTTGTGCAAGGCTGCTCGTTTTCTCTCATCGTCCTGCTTGGCATCTGTCAACACCGAAAAAGCCTGATTGAAGAGAAACATACCAAGAGTTAACGGTGCTCACCTCACTCACCTCCACTCTTATAGCTTCGTGCTCTGTTGCCTGTACGGCCTTCGCGCTCTTCCGCCGGCTTGAAAAGCGATTCTGGCTTCGGTAATACTTGTTTTTACATGGAAGGGTCATTAGCCTGCAATGCAGGTGGTTTGTGGCCTTGCGATCGAGTGTTTAGCAGCCATCTTGGATTCGCAAAAAGTGGAGAGTTGGGGCGAGTGAAAGAGGGCGAGGAAGGGGGCGAGGTAGGGTGGGGAGGGGTCAGTATTATTCGCCACCCTCCCTCTCCCCCATCCCTCGTCTTTCTGCCTGACTCCCACTCCCTTCGCCCTTGTTTTGCACTCTCCCCAAGCCTCCAATGTTTTCCTAATCCAAGATGGCGGCGTATAAGCACTCGATGGAATATTCAGCGCTCGTTCGCCCAAAATACGCATGATTTGCAGGCTAACGGATCATTAGCGCTTAGCCCAACCCAAGCTGGAGGACCTGCTGCTGTATTCGTCAGTCTGGCCCTCTGGCTGAGGCCAGCACGGTTGAACCTACCAGGGCAAAAGCCCTAGCTGTCCTAGCTGGTATAGATTCCAAGACCATTAAGGAACGCAAACCTCCCCACCACTACATGGACAGCACACAGGGAGGAGTAATTACCTAAAGGGAACATATAAGCAAGAGCTAACGGACCACACCGTCGATGCTAATACACTCTTTGTTTTATAAGAATATATATTTTCATGCCCAAAGGCGTCGAATATTCTTATTTTTCTCCATAGGCATGAAAATACCCAGTTTTTAACATTCTTAGATTACACAGCATAGTACATGTGTATTTTAGTAAAATATCACTATATGCCTAATGTATTACTTTTGTATCTTTCATCATTTGTCTACACTTAAATCATACGTGATACATGTACATTCATTCATGTATCGTTTTAATAATTTGTTATATAGTTTCGTTTTGTGAACTCGAGTTAATTTAAGAAAAAGTTTTTGCCATATCTTTCAATTATATAATAAAGTTAATTTCAAAACATGTGATTTTATTGTATTTTAATTTCTATCAACATGCGAAAAAAGTTATTAACTAAATTCTCAGATTGGGTATACACTTAGGTCTTTCTAGCATATAGCCTCGATATTCTTATAAACAAGATTCTTATAAAAAGAAAAGAGTGTATTGATATTCAGCTTGCACGCCCAAAAAGGCGTCGATTCTACGTTAATTTTGGTCTCCATGCCATGAAGTACCCATTTTTCTCGCCCAAAAGCACACTGAAAACATGATTGTGTGACGTCGCGACGTGTACCTTGATAGCTTGATAAGACAAGTATACAACAAGATTTGTGCAACGCCATACAAAAATCAGCATCTCCATCTAATAATTAGTACAATAATGATAACTCTCCCGCAAATTTAACAAACCTTCGTGACAGTCGAAAACAGTGCAGATTGAGTTACATTTTCATCTTTATAAGATCACGCGGTATTAAAATGTATCGCAATCCATTGGAAGCCGGAAGTGGCGCATGGGACAACTACTAACAGGTTTTCTCCATTCCTATCGGTCGGTTTATACCTTTAGCAAATAGATCTTACTGTACGCGCTGTTATATTATTTGACCATAAAACGTCTATGGTTGATTGTGTCAATGTAAGGGTCACTCGAGACAATTCATCATTTATATTCACGGAAGTTATGGCTGCTTTTCTGAGAAAACAAGGAACACTAAACCTGCGCGCTATGATGGACAACGTTCCGTTGTATCTTTTTTATGGAATATAACAAAAATGAGTTCAAGAAAGGAAGGATAAAACCCGGGATAAAAGCATATTCCAATTTTCATTCTCTAATTACGGTTCTGAATATTATTTCCGTCTTGTTTAAAATCGACTGGTGTGCATTCAAGCGTACAGTCATAGAATAGCAAAAGTCATGACATATTCAAATTTCATAACCTAAATTTCTAAATTAATGTTTTATTCTTGAACAATCTTTATGTATTCATTGATATCCAACTGTGAAATAAACTTGAGAAAATAATAACTATACTATTACAGAGATTATACAGACTGGTTTTACACCTCAAGGAGCGCATTCTCGAACGTTCAGCAGGTAGTATCAGGTAGTCTCGAAGTAATCACATCTTCAGTTTACATTTCTTGCTGTTATTTAAATATGAAATTTCGCCTACATTTAAAACTGAAATAACATCTTTAGATACACCAACATTGGCTAGTAAACTGGCTAGTGATATCAGATGATTTCTGACACATTAAAGCTGGAATTGTATTGGATCGCGAATTGACAAACTCAGTCGCGCGTCAGTATTAGTAGCTATCAGTGTTGCGACATTGACACTGCATATTGAAAGATATTAAAGGTCTCAGTTATGGTGACAGTACACAACCCGATATATTCTCACCTCCTTTGCCGTCCAACTGGATTTCTTCTGTGACATTTTCAGTGTTTCTTTCACCTTTTCCTTCATCTCGTCCAATGTTCGAAGTCCTTTAGACGAAACACCCATCACTGTCATTGTCCTGACCATATCCATGATATCGTCGATTTTGTCGATGTCTGCCGCCTCAGACATGTTGCAAAAAGATAAATTTAATCCAAACTAAATGTATCAAAGAAGCACACTGCCCTGATAACCGCGAGGAGGCGTCAGAGTCGAGGTTTGTACCATCCTAACTCCATTTAACCATCGTATGCATGGACCTTTGTAACATTCCCTCTCATTGGCTGAGCCATCGTTAGTAATGTGACAGATCACGCAACATTTGTCACAAATTTGCCTTATTTGTCCGCCGTACCCTTTCATAACAATGTGTCATAAAACAATTTTTAGCAACTAAAATACCTGATAGTTATTATCAGGTTAACACTGTTTTTGTGATATCCAAATGTTCTTGTTAAGTGACCCCTATGATTGTGAAGGTAGTGTCCTCAGAAACCCTTAAGGCTCAATCAGTTCTTCACTAACCGAAGTGCTTGGGCCCTAATGGTACCCTAGAATATATACCAGTTTTTCTCCATATCAAATGTACAAGAACCTAATTTCAGACTTCTCGATAGCTCTTGCTGCTGATTAAGCATTGGTTTCCATGTTTTTAGGCTCCACTGCCTGGGAAAATGAATCCCCTTCCCCCTACCCCCACCAAATGCATGCTCTTGAAGACAGGAATTGAGAGAAGGGTGCAAATTGAGCCGATGTGTCCTGATGATGCTGAGTAGATTAGAATGACTATAATTGGGGGGGGGGGGGGAGGGGGGGGGGAACAACTACCTGTATATAAGCCTTGTTTTAATCAAGGGCAATTTTGTATTTACAGGGTTTCTGCATATTTTTGTAAACAAAATTTGAGATATTTTCCATACTTTTTTCCAAACCATGTTTTCATTTTACAGACTCGGCAGATTGAGGTCCAGTTCAGATGCCGTACTTCACATGAGCCATATCGAATTTGAATTTAGGCCGACCCAAATTAATTTAGACCGATTGAATTGATTCAGACGCCGAGCTTAATTCAGCCAAACTTAATTTTTAGGGGGAAATTGCTGTTATATTGAAAATACATTATAATAATTCATGCATTTGTTTCGGCTCATGTGAAGTTTGGCGTCTGAATCAAAGTCAGTCCACAGCCGTAATTCCCGGCTGAGCCAGGCGGGAAGAATGGCTGAGCCGATCCGAATTCAATCAGCCGTTCCGAATTGATACAGACACCGTACTTCACATGAACTTAATTCATCGAATTTGATTCGGCTCATGTGAAGTACGGCGTCTGAACTGGGCCTAACACACGCAATCAAACGCAGAGAACAGGAATTCCAGCTACCTGACAAAGATTTCATTGAATAACAGAACTTGTTGTACACAATGTAGCTTCGACAAATTTCCAGACATAAACTTCATTTTCCAAACTTTTTCCAGGTCTGTAAAGCTAGTCAGGAAATCCATACTTTTCTACATTTCTAGACTGTATGAACCCTGTTAATTTACAGTACAATAAAGTTTACAATAACATAGCATCAAAGATACAAATTCAATTCAAAAATGGATGATATCAAAACCAAGGAAATATGCACCTTGAGCTAATTGACACTGAAGACACAACTAGCTTTAGGCTTTTATTTTATTTAAGTTAAATATAGGAAACAAATTGTTATAAATTTTGTTTGATCTCCCAGTATTACCTTGCACTAGTTAGTTGGAAGTAACTATTAAAATCCAAGTATCCCAACAAGCAGCACATGACAACACTTTATACCATGTGTATAATTACAGTTCAGACAAAGTAAACAAGCGAAGCTTTGAAATATTTAGTCCATTCTGAGGAGTTTCATTTAGCTGACAAAAACAACCTCCCGTAGTCCCGTTAGCACATACCCAACAGCCCGGCCCGTAGTTAAACTGCTGATCAATAAGTCATCAGACGATATCATCCGTAATAAGCTTATCTTCGTCTTCGATTTGAGCAGCGTGATGAGGCTCTTTAAACCAGCACTGAGTAGGAGAGTTGTGCGAAGAAATTCTGGCTTTTGAGACTCCTGCTGCTAGCATAGTCGACACAATACGTTGGATGTATCTTCTTGTGTGAAGAAAAAGCGTTCTACGTTCATAGAAAGCTCTAGAACCTCGTCGATATACAATACAACATGAAATCAGCCTTCGCGCACACAGAAGAAGCCATATTTGTTTCGAATTGGTTGATTGGATGACGTCATTGTCCTCTCGTCCCAATCCTTATTTACGCGCTCGGACATTTTTGAATCCAGCAATGGCGGCAAGTCGAAGTTGGAAAGTAGAGTTAAAATAATCGGACTTCCCGTGAGAATTTTTACTTGATATTTGGCACATTTACTATTTGGTGGTTAAAGTTTCGAAATCCGAAGAGAACAGGAGAAGTGTATTTTTGATCGTAGTAGCACTTTAAGGTTTATACAACTTCATTTAACAGATTGAAGCACCGAGAATAACACGACGGTTCCAGCAGGGCATATTTCAGGTAAACTACATTGCTCGACCGCCGAAAAAAACGACATTGAAGTTTGGCGTTTGGAGCCCTTCGATTCTCAAGGCATTTCAAATGCTCCATGTTTAAGACTTAGGAAAGGAAACACCACAGCATGGTAAGCTATAAATAAATGTTATTTCTAAATGTTGTTTAATTTATAACTAAAAAATCATTTATTGTTCAGCTGATCTTTTGATTCCAAATCCAATTTAATTTAAACGTTCGTATTTGGCATACGAAGGTCGATCGATAGATTAAACAGCTTTGAACCGGAGGAGAGAAGGAGACCGCGGAACACCAGGTGGCGTGAGTGTAAAAAGGACATCAAAAAGACTGGGCACTCCTGGAAACAGCTGGAGAGGATAGCTCAGGCACAGGGGAAAATATAGCGTTGTGGGCCAAAGTATGGGTTTTAGTAAGACTTTCTTAGCTTCGGCAACCAGAAATTCACCTAAATTGATTAAACAAAATATTGTTAAAAATCTCCGTTTTCTTTTTCAAGTGGCCTCTATTTTCGACTAAATAATCAGTGGACACGTAACAGAGCTGCAACCATATAATCGAACCCAACCTTGTACCAATTATGTAAAATTACAGGAAATAACTGCTGCCTACCTTCAGCTTCAGGCTCGCAGTTCGATCCGTTTCCAAGGAATCTTGGTTTGCAGGTACAGTTGTATGAGTACAGCGATGCCCGAATATGCCAGATTCTTGTATCAGCGGAACGATCGCTTTTTCAATGTCTATACACAGTACAGGTCTACAGGGACCTGGCTTAATAATCTCGCCCCTGTTACCCCGCAGCTTGCC
The DNA here is from genome assembly GCA_029204205.1 of Desmophyllum pertusum. Classification (NCBI taxonomy): domain Eukaryota; kingdom Metazoa; phylum Cnidaria; class Anthozoa; order Scleractinia; family Caryophylliidae; genus Desmophyllum; species Desmophyllum pertusum. Next base: position 19,831 of record MU827431.1, read on the forward strand.
GTGAATTCCCAAAAACGGTTTCAGCATCAGATATCTTTTAACATTTAATTTGTTGAAACACACATGGTCTTTCAAGAACGTTAAAAGACATATTGTTAAAAGGTGTTGAGAGGCGAACCAAGCAATTTCAATAGGTGTAAGACTTTATTTAAAATTCACAGATTCGAGATCTCAATTATTATTTGTGCTGTTTTCGGAATCGGAAATCATTAACCAGTATTGTTCTGGCAGGTTTTCTCATGTAAATGCATGTCGTTTATATTCGTTTCCGTATTCTTCGAGCGATAGCTCAATCGCGAGGAAACACGATCCAGATTGAATATCCAGCAAGGCACTACCTCTCTGGGACCAATACACCCTTTATTTGTAAGAATCTTTTTATAACAATATTGAGACAGACTGAGATTGGCGAAATTTTAAGAATATGCTAAGAATATACCCAAGGCTGAGATAAAGTTAAGTTAATATGTTAATGTTAATAGAAAATAAAATACAATAAAATCACATGATGTTTCGTTTAAAAGTATGGTAAATATGTACCATGTATATTTCTTTCCTTTTTCTTAAATCAAAACGAGTTAACAAAAGGACACAGCTCAGGTCATATTATTTCTGATATTTTACTGAAATACTATACTCTGGATCACAATGTAATCTAATAATGTATTAAGAATATTTCAGGCCTAAAATCGGCAGAAAAATAAGAATATTCAGCCTGGACATGAAAAATATACATTCTTACAAACAAAGAGTGTATTTTTACTGTTTCTTACGGCTTAACTATCCTTACGCTCACAAGATTCTAGGGTCAATATTTTTTTCTAAATTAATATAAAGTGTATTTCTCTGTGTTTTCCACTTGAAACAAAAAAATCAGTTTCTTTTTCATTTGGTACGTAATCAGATTTAAGCTATTATGTGAGATAAACGTATACATGTAGTTAGAATAACAGGTCTTGATAGTACTGATATCTAGAGCAGCAGTTTTCAATCAAGTGTCGAGTGAAAATAATCTGGAATTGCTTTGGTTTTGCTTTACTACGCTCTCTGATTGGTTTAAGAAACCGCGGCACCTACTCAACCAATCAGATGAAAAACCAAAACCAATCACGACTTGGTCACGCGCCGGTTACGTCAGTGTATTAATCGAGTTCTCATTTGTTCATTGTGTTGTTTACGTTTACTGTGCTTGGCCAATGTAAACAGTGTTTTGGCTTTGGGTTTGCGACCTCAGTTGAAAACCGCTCTAACATTTCCTGTTCTGACCAATTTCAAGTTAAACCTTACAAGTTGTTAATATATGTATATTCACTAACTCGAGCGTTTAAAACCATGTTGTTGTTGTTGTTGCTGTTGCTGTCGAAATCTCGGTGTAAGTTTATCCCTTACACTATTGTTTAGCTGTCTCTTTGAACGCAACGAAATAAATTTATATTAAAAGACTGTCGATCAATGTTGCAATAAGACGATATAAACATTGACATTAAATGCATGGCCGATAACCATTGTTCAAAGAGGCGGTACTGCTTCCTGGCACAGTGAGGTTAACTCCGTGTGACACATTGCAGCACTTGGTCGTTCCTCTGCATTGTCATCCCAGCACTGTTGCATCAGCTTCTGCCAGGCCGTTGGAGGCTTCCTCTTGTCTTCAACATGCGACGGTCGTTTCCCTTCGGCCACTTTGTCTAAAAACGTATTCAAATCTCCTCCTACTTCTAGAAGGGCCCTCTTGCCATACCACATCTCCCACATCATGATGCCAAAGCTGTAGATATCCGCCTTGCTGTCGTATATACTGGATCTGATCACTTCCGGTGCGACGTAAGCAGGTGTTCCCGTCATGGTACCTGTGATCATATTTGCTTTCTTAGATACACCAACATCGGCGACCTTCACAACATATTCTTGTGATAACTGCAAAAGAACCATATACAAAATATGTTTTGTCCTATATCTTCTTTGTGAAAATAATAAAACGCCTTACCCCGAGATATTGGATCGACAATTTGACCCAATTTCCTTTATCGCTATTATATAAAAATTACGAAAATATCACTCAATGTTTTGTTTTAGAATTGGTACCTCTTTGGAGTGAACATAAATCCGAGCCACGTCCACAAAACGAGTTTCTAATATATTTTGGAGGTTCTTTCAAAATTTACTACGATCACCACCGTCACTTGGGAGTACCCCGGGTCCTTGCTCCCCTGAGTTATACATCTCACTGGTTGTTCTACTTATGTTCTACTTACCAATATGTTTTCCAACTTGAGATCCCTGTGAACAATTCCCTTTTTGTGTATGAAGTCCAGAGCATTGACGATGTCTTTCGCCCATCGGATGACATTTCTCTCGGCAGTAGTAGGACTTGAGGACACTCCAGGTATATTGTTAGGATTCCGGAAAATGTACCTCATCAAGTTTTCCTTGCACAGTTCCATCACTAGGATCCCTCTCACCTGATCGCCTTCCTTTTTCAGTGCTGCACCATAGAACTTTACAATAAATGGATAATTCAATTTCCTACGAAAAGAAGACAGTAATAGAAACTTCCATAAAAGACAAGTTTAAAATTTACCATCTTTTTTTTATATACGCATTTCGACAAAACTAATCCTCAGGAGCACCCAACGAACATTGTTTGGTAAAATGCATTATTTTACCCAGGTAAATGAAAATAAATAATATAAAAGCATTTCCAGGTGTTTTTCTGCGTTGCTGGGAAAAATAAATCTGTTCCTCTTCCCCAGCATGACACATATAGGGAAATTCCCAGCCAGCTTGATAAAAATGTCTGTTTCCCAGCCAGCAATTTAAAATAATAATAAGTAACCAAAAGGGGCTTCGGAATTAATTAAACATCGATGGAAACCATTCGAAGCTTGTGTTAATATGATTTTTCTGTTTATTTTTTTGTATAATGTCCGGGGTTTTTTCTCGATCCAGTCTCTTTCCGATCTACTCAAGTCAGCCAGCGCAAAAATAGTAATTATTCAGTGAAAATTTCCAGGAGAAAAAATATACCGAAATATTTTGCCAGCCAACAAGAATTCCGCTGGGGAACAGATAAAGCGAGGAACAGATTCGTTGGGTGCCCCTGAATCCTAGCAGTGAACGGGAGGTTTGTCACATTTGAACATAGTTATATGGCCCCAGCTCCCACGAGTCTCCTGTAGTCAGTGGTAGAGCGTCCGATCGATGTGCGGAATGTCATAGGTTCGACTCCTATTGGGAGAACTCGAAATTGCTTTTCCAAGTTAGGAGTAGCTTTTGTTACTGACTGAATAATATATTTCACAACTGAAGTGAATAGTCAGGAAATGTATCATCGATTGACAAAATAGATGAATCAAACTAGTACTAACACGTGTATCGTCTACTCGTTATCATTCAATAACAATTTTATGATGTAAAAACGAGTTTGTTACAATTTGCTTTCAGTTCATTCTCACAAAATTTGCATTCTACAGTACTTCTTTTTGTTGCAAACTGTAAATTGGTTTCCTCACGTACAGAATTTCCTATAAAGACAAAAACTTTGCATCGTGAAATGCATTGACAACATCTACCTCAGCATCTCTGTTTCAGCATGGAAGCTACCTGCGTTAGAGTCGTTTAGTTCTTCTTTCCACACTTTCAAAGCCACGGGTTGTTCTCCTTCTTGTAGCTTTAACTTTCCTCGATAGACAGAAGCAAATGCACCAGTTCCAAGGAGTGAACTTCCATCGTCATTCCATGCCAAGTCTTCACAGCTGATGTCCATGGTGCGTACGTCTTTGATGCCGAACATGGCCATGTTTTTACTCAGCTGTACACTTCTCTCGTACAAAGGTCGATATAAATCTTCTATTTCCTTTTGCGAGCGGTTCTCATCTCTGAGCTGTTGGCACATCAATTTGTCAGCCTCGATGAGCTCGGGAATGCGAGCTACAACTTGCTTGAGACAAACGTGAGACTCTTTTAGCTGTTCCACCACGTACGACCGCAGATGCTGCCCTTCAGCCGCTTCGGTTAGATATTCTTTGGAAGCCTTTGCCATGAAGCCACCCTTGTCTTTTTCGTACTGTCGTGTTTTATTCCAATCTTCCAGCTTTTCTTTGACGGCCATGACACCAACCAAAGGAACGCTGACTATCAAAACAACCAGGCCGACTGGAACCCAGATGGGGCTTGTGACGCCAATGATAACTCTTTCGGCCACACTAAAGTTGTCTGGAACCGGGGGACCACCTGCTGGACTGGCAGCAGCATCATCTGCTATGACGGAGTCCTCTAAACCTCGAAGCTGTCCCTCGACAAAGTTAAATCGTTCTTGGAAGTACTGGACCAGTGACTTGCGAGCATCGGCGAAGACATGGCTCTCTGCTTCCCACGCTGCGATCACATCCTGAAGTCGCTTCATGAGCGCCTTTTGGATGTAATTCTTGGTCACCTCCCAACTTTCCTCAGTGTTTGGAACATCATCTAACGTCCAAGAAGTAAATTTTTCCGCGACGTCAGAAGACTTGAGGTACTTGGACAGTGCACTTACAGCGTTGTCTGTCTTGCACTCCAGATACTCCTGCAGCTCCTTGTTAACTGAACTCTGCTGTTTTTCAATGACCAGGAGACGTTCAGTTATTAACATCATTCTCTCGATGACTTTTGCGCGATCTTTGGACGAATTACGAATGAACGCTTTTGTGTGATAAGCCATGCGTGAAAGGAGGTAATCAAGCCATCTGGAAACAGAAACATGTTATGTTTTCTACAGTCCTTAAAATATTGTATTAAAAAGCTACATTACTGAATTTGCCGCAGCATTTATACTGTAAGTCAATCCAAATCCAAAAGGGAAATGCTTCGTGTGCATGACCGAGACATGTTTTCACATGACAACATCAGGCGATCGGCAAAATAAATTTAAAACGTGTCTCGTATGTTGAATGGATTTTCGACGATTTCAAGGTGCAAATTGTTCATTTATCCGCTTTTAAGAGACGATCTTGACATTTATTACACTCTCGATACCCTGTTCAAGACACGTACCATGTAAGGTAATCCATATTCACAATGTGGATTCCCAATTACGACGATTGCATTCCTTAGTCCACATCAGATTCAATATCACTTGTGAGTTTCCAGCAACTCGGATTTCGGATTCCTCTGCTGGATACCGTTTTCCAAAATCAGGAACTCCGCATTCCAACGACAATACAGGGGGTCGATACGAGGCGGTTATCGAGCTACTTTATTTTTTTCGAATTCCAGGTTACCTTACACGGACGAGCCATATCAATACATCGCTGTGACGCGTCGCATAAAAATAATTGAAAATACATGACTTATTTAAATGAATTAGCATCAATCAATTGTATACCAACACCAATCTATTGACAACTAAAGTTGCAGCTATTCAAAAACAAAATACCTCCAATGAGTCTGTAGCCTTGCTTCGATACTTTTCAACACCATGGACTTAATACCATTCATCAGGGCATCGAATTCGTCCGTGATTATTCCCAGAGCCTGCGCGCTGCTGGCATTGGTCGATGACATATAAATGATCTGGGAATATGGATCTACATTGGGCCAGCACTGATTGATTTTCTTGATGATGTAATTCTTAACCTCATTAACCTCTCCCGATGGCACTTGGTCCCACTTATTGCACACGAACAGAGCACGAGTTGAGGAGGATTCTTCCCTATGTTGATCAAGAGATACCTTTCTGACGTGGTCGATTAGTTTTTCTACCTAAAGACAAACAGAAGAAAGTGTAATGCTGATCCATGTAGTTGTGTTTCTAAAAATAATTCAGGGCTTCCACGGCCGGGATTTGAACGCACGACCTCTGCGTTACCGGTGTAACTACCAACTGAGCCATGAAGCAGTAAACATGGGAAGTAAGGTCATTCGGTCTATTGTGAGTTGTGAGGTGCAATTGTGAACTCACAATATTGTCCTTGCTCCCAGGATGTGGGCTCAAGAGACACCATTTGATTTCTGAAAGCCACTTCAAACCATTAGGCTCTTACGTGTTCAATCGGAGTCGTTAATCGTGGTTTCAAATTCACGCGTTCGTTTCAATACGTACTTTTGCTATTCCCGCCTCATTTCTACAACCTGTTCACGTCACTTACATATTCCTCCACTTACATATTATTCGCTATACATGCATATTCCACATTTAGTACAGTTGGCTTAGTTCGTGAGCTTTAATTCCTTTACCTCTATAATTTAAGATATATTTGAAATTCATTTTTTCTCGAGTTAAAAATATGGGTATGGACATTACACTCTTTTTTTGTAAGAATGAATATTTTCACGCCCAGGCTGAATATTCTAATTTTTCTGCCGATTTTAGGCTGAAAATATTCTTAATACATTCTCTAAGATTATGAAGTGATCCAGACTATAGTATTTCAGTAAAATCAGATAACAGAAATAACACGACCTGAGCTGTACACGTTTTTATCATTTTTTTAACTCGTTTTGATACATAGTATAAGAAAAAGGAAGTATACATGTACATGGTACATATTTACCATACTTTTAAATGGAACATCATGTGATTTTATTGTACATGTATTTTATTTTCTATCAACTCGGCTTGAAAAAAAAAATTCTTAACTAGATCTCAGCCTTGGGTATATTCTTAGCATATTCTTAAAATTTCGCCAAACTCAGCCTCAATATTCTTATAAACAAGATTCTTACAAAAAAAAAGAGTGCACTCCATCAACATTTTGCATTCATGAGTTGCAGCTTCAGATTCAAATATTGATTTTTGTATGCATTTTTATATGTAACAATTTCTAACAAGATAACAGATAATTCACTTATATTTCTAAATTATTTCTAAAAGTTTTGTTACAATACAACAATATCAAATTAAGTTAACTGACCCTGTCTCGCTGTATTCCTCCGGCGTTTGCACTGTTGATTACGTAGATAAAAGCGAACGCCTCCGGAAGGTACGTTTTTACTATGTCATCCATGATGTCGGATTCACCAACACCTGGACTGTCGACTATAACGATTCCTTGCTGAAAAGTGAAAAATGAGAGATATTTGTGAGAGAGAAACAGCAACATACCATATGTATGAGCAAGAAATAGTCATAATACTGTGGGTTTCGCGCTAACGGGTAGCCTTCCTAGAGCCGATGAAGTGGACGAACTCAGACCGTCACGTCTGATAAACTCAGTTTAGCTAACGGGATACATGTAACTACAGACAATTTTCACCCCTTGGCCTTTACAACTCTGGGCTCTATTCATTCCATTGTAGAACTAGAATTGTTGGAAATTAATGAATTTTGAAACAAACTTCAGCTAGTATATATAGGATCTCTCTCTCTCTTTCACTCATTACATACAGTGGCTAATAATTACAGATAGCTGAAATACGTGGTGTAGTCAAATACAGATACATCACCGAGCATAGCATTAACTTCTCCAAGCATAGAGAACGTTAATTTTATAATTAAACCTATAAGAGCAAAACATTGCCTCGCCTCTCACAAAGATAATTTGAAGATAATTTGAGGCGGCGCACGCGCTTGGCGAGTGGTTTAGGGCGCTGGATTTGAAATATGGAGGTCCCTGGTTCAAATCCACCACCCTGCCACTAGCTGGACTTGTTCTCGGTAGCCCAGTTGGTTGGGCGCCAGACTGCAGATCGAGCGGGAGGTCGCGGGTTCGAATCCCGGCAGGACCACCAGCCAGGGTCTTAAAATAACTGGTAAGATCATGCTGGCTGTGCTCAACACTTTATCTCAGTTCAGGTGATCGCTTCATTGGGCGGTGACGTTAAGCCGTTGGCCTTGTCTCCTACACCTTCTCAGTTTGGGGACGTTAAAGAAACCACACCACTGTTCGAAAAGAGCTGGGGACGTAGTCCCCGGTGTTGTGGTCTGACCTAATTGCATTGCATTGCATTGCATTGCATTGCATTGCATTGCATTGCATGTGCTTTGCATTGCATTGCATTGCATTGCATGAGATTGCATTGCATTGCATTGCATGCATTGCATTGCATTGCATTGCATTGCATTGCATTGCATTGCATTGCATTGCATTGCATTGCATTGCATTGCATTGCATTGCATTGCATTGCATTGCATTGCATTGCAATTGCATTGCATTGCATTGCATTGCATTGCATTGCATGCATTGCATTGCATTGCATTGCATTGCATTGCATTGCATTGCATTGCATTGCATTGCATTGCATTGCAGTGCAGTGCAGTGCAGTGTCAGTGCAGTGCAGTGCAGTGCAGTGCAGTCCAGTGCAGTGCAGTGCAGTGCAGTGCAGTGCAGTGCAGTGCAGTGCAGTGCAGTGCAGTGCAGTGCAGTGCAGTGCAGTGCAGTGCAGTGCAGTGCAGTGCAGTGCAGTGCAGTGCAGTGCAGTGCAGTGCAGTGCAGTGCAGTGCAGTGCAGTGCAGTGCAGTGCAGTGCAGTGCAGTGCAGTGCAGTGCAGTGCAGTGCAGTGCAGTGCAGTGCAGTGCAGTGCAGTGCAGTCCCGAGTTCAACTCCTCGGCCATGCTTTGTAAATAGCCAACTGGACAGCCTCCAGCCAGTTGGGATTTTAAAAACGTTTATGTTCTATTTACAAAATGTTTTTGTTGATTTACAGTTTCCACGAGTAGCACAGTCGTGCTAAATCCACTGACACTTAGATAAAGTCATTTATTGTCATTTGTTTTTATTATAAATTGTATAAGGTATTTACTTATCACCAACCTTCAGCAGGCTGTGTGGCCAATATAGTTCAATCTTCTTGTAATCCGACCCTTTCTCTCGATCACTCTTTACGTGGACAAAGGAAGAGATCTGTTGGAGGTAGTTTTGTTGAGAGGTTTCCATTGACTGACTAAGCAAGATAGTCTTCTCGGGTAGTTCTTTGTCTTTAAAGTGTGCCACTAATTTCGGCGTAGCTCCGTACTTTAGCTCACAAATGGTGGACGTTGTGCTGAGCATGGAGGAAGGAAGAAGCTGCTCTCCTAGAATCAGATTCAGCAAGGTACTCTTTCCAGAACTTGTCTCACCTGGGTATAAGAAACTCTTACTCAGTTTATAATACAGGTTGTGAAATTTCTGAAAGGTTAGAACGAGCTGTATTTATCCCAAATACTACCGAAATACCTACATGTAGAAATTACAGTTTCCAAATATGGGAAGAGTAACAATTGACTCTAAATGGCTGACATTTATATAGTTTAGGGTGTGGACAAATTAAAGTGAGCATTTCAACGAGATTATCTGTCAAAGTGTACAAAAACCTACGATATTGAAGGCAAAACACTTTTGTGTGGGTGCAACTGAGCTGGAAAAATCACTTCATTGCTTAAACGTTTCTGAGGAAGCTTCAACGATATCTCGGTGAATCGATCAGCTACGATCGTCGTGTCGTAGTCAGCTATTCGGGCAGGATATATATATATTTATATAACCAAATAATAGCATAGTAATAGAATAGAATTGTACGTGTTATATGGTAATAATACCGCGAGCAATATCTCAAAATTGTTCGATATTTTACTCGCCGCTTAACAGCTAATGCTACATGTATTTATACCATTACAAAAAACTGAACTTCGATACAATTATGTCAGAGCCACTACTATAACCGGGCCATTCTGGCACTTAGGCAACGAAAACTAAAACACCTGCGCAGAACTGGAAACAAAGAATCCCAACTTCAGTTTTTTTGAGCCAATTAGCTTTTAGTGCAATCTTGCAATGCAACGCGCGCTTCAACTTGGAATTGAAATTCTGTATATTCTGCTCTGCAATGTGTGATTGGGTTTTATTGTCTAAGTGGCCCTGGTTACACTTACATTGGTCACACTGTAATAGCAAAGCAAAACAGACTGGACACGATCGAGTAGAGACAGTGTGGCAGGCGCGTTTTTGGCGCGAAACTCGTTACTGTATACTGACAATTCCTTTCTTTAGATAAATTTATCTGCCTGAGTATGCACGATAGCAGTTCATGAATTGTACCTTAAGAACCCAACCTGCCACAAGTACAATGTATTCTTTCTGTTTTAGGTTCCGTTTGTTTAAAGCCATTTTGTCTTTGCAGGTTTCCTATATTATGCTCCAAAACCGACTGAACCTTGTCATCCATACTGTGCAAACAATCCTCCGTATCTTCGTAGAATTTGTGCAAGGCTGCTCGTTTTCTCTCATCGTCCTGCTTAGCATCTGTCAACACCGAAAAGGCCTATTGAAGAAAGACATACCAAGAGTTAACGGTGCTCACCTCACTCACCTCCACTCTTATAGCTTCGTGCTCTGTTGCATGTACGGCCTTCGCGCTCTTCGCCGGCTTGAAAGCGATTCTGCTTCGGTAATACTGGTTTTTACAGGGAAGGGTCATTAGCCTGCAATGCAGGTGGTTTGTTAGTCTGAAGTGTCAGCCGTCTCCTCGCTCTAACCCCCCCGTGGGCAGGCGAGAAGAACGTCTGAAGGCCGAGCGTTATAATGTCGTCCGGTGAACGTCACGTACTCTTGCGGAAATGGTAGGTAGATTTTGATTGGTTTCCTATCTAATTGGTTCCCGATAATATAGATGACCATTTCTTATTGGTCACAAAAGGCAAAAGCTGTCAAAGTATGCCGGCGGGAGGTGTGAACGTGGTGCGAGGAAAAATTGTAATAAGCACGTACGCCGAACTCAGAAGTGATGTATCCGGTTTCCCGGTGTGTTAAAAATATTTTTTCTTCGGTTTTCTCAAGCTTGATGTATATCACTAAAGGAATGACATGTACATTTTCTCAAAGTCGAACTATTTCAAGGTCAAGGCAAGCCAAATAACTCAGTTAAGTCTTACCGCGGCCGTTCACTGTGTTTATCTGCAAGAGCATCTGATCTAGTGTTTGGCTTGTCATCATGTGTAAGTCGTGTAATGTCTTCATAATTTCCCCTTCTTATTTCACTCCGCGTTCCATGGCCGATTCCTAAGCTTTATATCTCATCGATTGCGGGTGAAAGAACGAGAATAAAACCATATCCAGGCATATCGCGTATGGGAATTTGTAACTGGCAAGCCGCGATGTGTGTATAATATACAAACGTGTTTTCAATGAAATTTTGATGCAACATTGTCATAAAATTAGAGCGTGACGTCACCGGACAACATTATAACGCTCGGCCTTCAGACGTTCTTCTCGCCTGCCCACGGGGGGGTTAGAGCGAGGAGACGGCTGACACTTCAGACTAGTGGTTTGTGGGCTTGCGATCGAGTGTTTAGCCGCCATCTTGGATTCGCAAAAAGTGGAGAGTTGGGGCGAGGAACGAGGAGGTTGCGGGGTAGGGGGGTGAGGAGGGTGTTAGTATTATTCGCCCCCCTCCCCCATCCCTCGTCTTTCTGCCTGACTCCCACTCCCTTCGCCCTTGTTTTGCACTCTCCCCAAGCCTCCAATGTTTTTCCTAATCCAAGATGGCGGCGTACAAGCACTCGATGGAATATTCAGCGCTCGTTCGCCCAAAATACGCATGTTTTGCAGGCTAACGGGTCATTAGCGCTTAGCCCAACCCCAAGCTGGAGGACCTGCGGTTGTATTCGTCAGTCTGGCCCTCTGGCCTGAGGCCAGCAAGGTTGAACCTACCAGGACAAAAGTCCCAGCTGGTATAGCTTCCAGGATCATTAAGGCACCACAAACCTCCCCACCATATGAAACAGCACACGGGAGTTAATTAACCTAAAGGGAACATATAAGGCAAGAGCTATCGGTCCTATTAATGTTGATATTCAGCTTCGATGCCCAAAAGGCGTCGATTCTACTTTAATTTGGTCTCCATGGCATGAATTACCCAGTTTTTCTCGTCCAAGAGCACACTGAAACAAACGATTGTGTGACGTCGCATCGTGTACTTTGTAACCTCGTCTTCTACAGTCAGTCTACATGTACGTTTTAACGAATTCATGTATATTTGATCCATTTATATAGTGTTTTGGTGATGCAGAGTTTAATTTTAGAGTTTTTTAAGGTATTCTTAGCAAATTTTTTATCTTAAATAGTTTGTAGTTTTACATGTAACAATTTTTAGATAAATTCTCAGATTACTCATACACTACCCCACAAGCTGTAAGCTTTTATATTTTATCGTGTTTTAAAATAATCTATAATCTATCTATCTTGATAATTAAGAAAGGTACACAACAAGATTTGTGCAACGCCATACAAAAATCAGCATCGCCATCTAATAATTAGTACAAGACTGATAACTCTCCTGCAGCATACATGGTTTTTTAGCAAAATTTAATAAACCTTCGTGACAGTCGGTCGGCCAAACAGTGCAGATTGAGTTACAATTTTCATCTTTATAAGATCACGCGATATTAAAATGTATCGCAATCCTTTAGAAGCCGGAAGTGGCGCATGGGACAACTACTAACAGGTTTTCTCCATTCCTATCGGTCGGTTTATACCTTTAGCAAATAGACTTTACTGTACGCGCTGTTATATTATTTGATCATAAAACGTCTATGGTTGATTGTAATGTAAGGGTCACTCGAGACAATTCATCGTTTATATTCACGGAAGTTATGGCTGCTTTTCTGAGAAAACAAGGAACACTAAACCTGCGCTATGATGGACAACGTTCCGTTTGTATCTTTTTTATGGAATATAACAAAAGAGTCGAAGGAATAAAACCCGGGATAAAAGCATATTCCAATTTTCATTCTCTAATTACGGTTCTGAATACTATTTCCGTCTTGTTTTAAAATTCGACTGGTGTGTCATTTCCAAGCGTTAACAGTCCATTATAATAGCAAAGTCCCCATGACTATTTCAAATTTCAATAACCTAAAATTTCTAAATTTTAATGTTTTGAAGATTTCTTGCAACAATCTTTTATGTATTCATTAGATACTCCAACTGTGTAAATAACAACTTGAGAAACAATGAATACTATGCCATATTACAGAGGATTTATACAGACCCTGGGTTTTACACCCTCAGTGAGGAGCGCATTCTCGAACGTTTTTTCAGCAGGTAGTATTACAGGTAGTTCTCGAAGTAATCACTCTTCAAGGTTTTACACACATTTTCTTGCTGTTATTTAAATAATGAAATTTTCGCCCAAATAACCAATTATCAAACTGAAATAACATCTTTAAGTATACAACCAACATTTTGGCTAGTAAACTGGGCTAGTGAAATATCGAGTAATTGATTTTTCTGACACAATTTAAAGCGGGAATTGTATTGACTCACGAAATTGTACAAACTCAGTCGCGGCGTCAGTAATTTAAAGTAATAGCTATCAAATATACTATTCGAACATTGACTAACTGTACATATTGGAAAGAAATATTAAAGGGTCTCAGTTATGGTGACAAGTACAAAACAACCCGAATATATTCTCACCTCCTTTGCCGTCCCAAACTGGATTTCTTCTGTTGGACCATTTTTTCCAGTGTTTTCTTTTCACCTTTTCCTTCATCTCGTCAAATGTTCGGAAGTCCTTTAGACGACAAACACCCATCACTGGTCATTGTCCTGACCAATATCCATGATTATCGGTCCGGATTTTGTCGATGTCTGCCGCCTCAATACATGATGTGCAAAAAAGTATAAGAATTTAAATCCAATACTAATGTATCACAGAAAGCACACTTTGCCCTGAATAACCGCGAAGGAGGCGTCCCCAGAGTCGAGGTTTGGGTAACCAATCCTAAAACTCCATTTAAAAACTCGTAACTGCATGTGTCAGCC
>MU827432.1:7292-32893 GCA_029204205.1 Desmophyllum pertusum
TTGACAGGTCGTTTTAGCCAAATTATACTTTTAGTCGACATTTCGGTCGTGTTCTATTGGGAATCAGCCGTTTCAACTGCAATCGGTTTAGGTTGAAACGGTTGAGGTTTTCCAACCGTTTCAAACGGTTTTCAACCTAGTTTGATGCCGGTTGAAAAAGTTGATCAACCCAAAACCGGCCAACCTAAATCGTTTTTTTTTTTCCAATAGAAAAAGCGCAAACAACCCAACCCACCAAAAACGGTTGCTCCTAATAGAACACGACCTTAGTTCACATTGAAGTTTAAAATTACACGTGAATACTGGTTTGGCACTGGGCACTGACTTGCATACCGGCCATTTACATGCACAAAGATAGGATTCAACACTGCCTCACGGAAAAACACGATCGGAAGGCCACGCGTTTCGCTCCCAGTTTTCGGCCTCTTTCATTCCTAGCCTGCAAAATGCAGGCGGTTTGTGGGCTTGAGATTGTTTATCTCCTTCGAGTGTTAGCCGCCATCTTGGATTCGCAAAAACGTGGAGAGTTGGGGCGAGTGAAAGAGGGCGAGAAGGGGGCGGGGTTGGGGTTGGGGAGGGGCCGACGGAGTTATAGGAGTGCTCAGTCGTAGTCTAGCACTATAGTACTAGCTATTCTAAGGACATAAGATAGGCAGATTGTATGGCCAATGTTTATAATATTGTTTTAAGCTTATGGTTTATAATGAAATACGACCACGCGGATCAAAAATTTATTAGAATTTAAGACGATTTCCGCTGGAACGTTCGAGCAAAAAGTGCAAAAAATTAAGTTACCAAAAAATACTCATTGCACGGTGACATTTTGAATACAGTTAAGAAGAAATTATCGATAAATTAGCTCCCAAGCTGACTCCCGCGAGAGAAGTCATTACATATTTTAATTAAAAAGACGCTTCATGTCAGTTCAAAACAAATGGCGTGCGTTTTTTATCATTTTTTTACGAGGTTTGATATTTATTTTCTCGAGAATGCTTGTATAATTTAATTGCGGGGTCACTTGGAGAAGTGAAAATAGTATTCAAAATTTTACCATGCTATGGGTAGTTTTTTAGTAATTAATGTTTGCACTTATTGCTTGACCGTTGAGCGGAATCCGTCTTAAAATTTATAATAAAATATATCGATTATCATTGCATTGAGAAGACAATACAATTGAACTATTGGTGATGTTTTACTATTTGTTAATGACAGAATATATTCTGGAGTAAATATTTCTAACGCACAATGGCATCACGTGATCACCAGCCAGGATATGCAAAGTATTACAGAGGCCGACTATCCAATCTGACGGAGAAGTCCACGGATGATGACGTCAGGCGTGTGTATGATGACTGGGCGGGCGACTATGACAAGGTAGAGAGTTCAGATTAACTGATGATTACCGTCTCAGTAGTTGCTAAGCAACATGATTTGCAAAAAGGCACTAGTTCTGTAGATGGTTCAAATGAAGTGAGGGAAGAATCCGCTGAGGCAAGTTGAGTGCAGGCTACTTCTCCTGGCCGTCTTGCGTCTGAACTCACCTCTCTCAGCGTTCCCTCCACTTCCCCCAGACTCGTTCCCAGGGACTCTCGTCTTCCCACTGGCAAGAATAGATATCCTTGGAACGAGGTTGCGTATTCCCCATTCCTAAACTCCTTCGAACCTAAAGCTATTGCGCTCTATGAGTGCAATATTTTTTTTTTCTTTTTTTTTTTTTTGCTACGTTGACCCTGCACAAACCTGACAAAATACAATAGGTGTTTACGTACAGTGTGTTCAAACAACTAACCAATAGAAACGTTTCGATTACGTAATTCATGCATAGTGTATGAGCGCAAGACAAAGATTGTGCAGGGTCGTGGACCTTCAACATAAATCTTGGCGTCTTTGTTTGCTCCTTTGAAGTTTGCCGGCTTCATAACCATTTCCCTCTATTAACTATGGTTAGATTTCATACTGACGTTGATTTAGAATCAATAAGCCATTCAAAAGTGAATGAAAAACTACGTACTATATAGCTTTTTATAAAATAAACTACTAAGATACTACGCGCGCTCTGATTGGCTCAAAACTATTTACCATAACTCTATGAAAATTGCTTCGTGCTTTTATTTCATAAAAACAATAGGAAACGTTGTGTTTCCATAGAGTTATGGTAACACTCGTGAAAATTTGAGCGAACTGGAAATGTACATGTTTTGTGGAGGAAACACTCGCCTGCGACTCGTGCTTCCACAGCATTTCTCGTTCTCTCAAACTCCACTCGTGTAACCATAACTCTATGGAAACACGGAAAACGTTTTATATTTGGTATATGGTCTTATTTTCAGGATCTCGATTCAGCTGGTTGTGTATTTTATAAGCCGATGGTGGAGTTTTTCGATAATGCAATCAATGAAGTCTTCCAAGGAAAAAAATCGAAAAGCCAAATCAGAATAATGGACGCGGGAGCCGGAACAGGGCTTATTGGAGTGGAGCTTCATAAACAAGGATACAGTGACGTAGATGCCCTGGATATTTCACAAGAAATGTTAAATGAAGCGAAGAAGAAAAACGCGTACAGGAAATTCATCTGCGCACCTCTGAGTGACCAGCGGACACCTGGTGTCGAGACCGACGAATACGATGCCCTTATTTGCGTGGGAACACTCATCTTTTCGCATGTGCGGCCAACGGCATTTGTCGAGTTGATTAGGATGGTTAGAAATGGTGAGTCCCCCCCCCCCCCCCCCCCTCTCTCCCCACCAGATGAGTGTCCCCCTCGGATTAACCGGCGAAGCTAGACGCATTTGTTTCGAATTTGTTGTTTCGGTGACGTGAAACAACAGCCGTCTACCCTCGGATGTGTGTATCCCAAGGATGAGTGTCCCCCTCGGAAGTGTGTATCTCCCGGTCGGCGGCGGGTTAGTGTCCCTTGGGTGATTTCTAGTCCCACGCAAAAACTGATCTTCATCAGCTTAGTTGGTAGGGCATCGCACAGGTGAACGCAGAGCCATGGGTTTAAATATCCCGTCGAGTGCCCTGAATTGTTTTCAGACTTTCTCGCAATAGGATCTTATAGCTGAAGCAAACACACCTAATTAAGACGATCATTTCTTCGCTTTACAAAAAAGTATTCCAAGTTATGTCGTTATATAAGCAACAAAGCCACCTTACTGCGCCTTTCAATAGCACGCGAACTCTGAAGCTCGAAAGCTAACTAACGACATGTTTTGTACTGCGGTTAATCATAATTTCGACGACAACCAACGGGCCCATGGACGTGACTAAAAAAAAAACAGTGAAGTGAACTTCTGCTTCCTGATAGACATCCGCAAATATGATTGACGGCAACGAAAAACGCAACAGTTGTGATATAATGTGAACATAATGGAAATTCTAAAACATTCGAATTTCAGAAAAAGCGTTTACTAAAGTGTTTAGGAGCGGGAGCTGATCATAAATGGGCTGCTGGTGTTTTATTGTAAAAACACCTAATCCACTTTGTATTTATTTATATGTATGTATTTATTTGCTAAAGCATTTTAGTAGAAATACAAAAATTATTGCTGTCTGACGTTTCGATGATTCTATCATCATTATCAAGGGAAGAGTGAAAATTTTTAGTTGAGAAATGAATATAAATTAGTGAAAATAATTGGCATTTTTTTGGAGTCTTTAAGTTATGCAAATAACTTAGCGCGGATGGAGTCTGATTGCACGTTTAAAGTTGGTTGCAATTATTTGATTATATTTATTTTGTTGTCGTTAACGTTGTTATAATTACATTTTGTTTGAACATAACAGGGGGACTTGTTTGTTTCACCATTCGTGCGGATGGAGTTAAGGACTTCAGTGAAAAGATAGCGGAACTAGAAAATCAAGGGAAGTGGATACTTGTCAAGGAAGGAAAAGTACCTCACTACAATAAAGAAGATATGCCCCGCGAGTGTAGCGCGTTTGCATACAAAGTTAGCAAGAACTGAGCCCCAAGATTGAATTATCAACTCCCTTCACTGATTGTAATACATGTCTTATATATGTCAGTACTGAGAATTTGGTGTTACGTCAAACGTCAAGACAGCATCCCCTGGTTGATGATTTTATTTTTTTTTAATCACCTGTATACTTGGCAATGTATTGATATTGTAGGGAGAAATTAGTGTTGATCACTTCAATCTCGTCCCCAGAGACCACGATCCTTTTGGTCAGCACCAAGAATCGATTCTTGGTGCTGGCCAAAAGGATAGTGGCCTCTGGTGGCGAGAATGTGATCACTTCGCCTTGGGACCGAATGAGAGACTGGTACTGAGAAATGTTTTGAAGTGATTTGAAGAAAAACAAATAAACAGTGATTGAAGCATTGAATGCTCGCGTCTGTTTACTTTCGTTATTTGAAGGGAACCAGCTAGGTAAGGTTAGTAAAGACCGTCGAACGTTCTGATTTTCCCGCTTTTTTTACTTCCGGTTGGCGCTGAGTAGAGGCTCGAAGGAGCCTTACAGCTTTTGAAAACAAAAAAAATCGCAATTACCTAGGTGACCGTTACCAAGCAACTCTTGTCATTCGTTGCCCTGTCCCCATGATTTGATTGAGCCCGCGGTTAACGGCAGAGATGTTGCTAAGTAACGTGACGTCACGTGAGTGCTCGTGTTATTTTCTGATTTGGCAATACGAATCGGAAACTCTTCGCGAACTTCAACGAGGATCTGACCAAATAAGGTATTGTTTGTATCTAGTTTCGCAGGTGACAAAAGTTCATAAAATGAACCCTTCAGCTTCTCCCACGTAAGGCGTTTCCAGAAGTTGGGAAAGACTGTAAATATGTGACATAACCTAGGAAAGCAGACGTCGTCGAGAATTACGGAGCTTCAACAAACCACAACGGCAAACAGAATGTCGCCATTGAACATTAGGTTTAATGAGCAGTGCTACGTAATAAAAGGAAGTTCTGAAAGGTGATTGGTTAGAAATAACTGCACCGCAAAAGTTATATTTAGCCACCACCACCCCATTCTCTATTAAGTCCATCTCTCTAACTGAAACCCTTCGGAAGCCATATTTTGTAAATAAGTCTACCCCCCACCAATATTAACCCCCCCAGCTCCCCCACCCGCTTTCCGTCAGGCATGATGTAAATGACGTTTCAGCATTTTTTCTGGCGTTTCAGTCACTTTGAATTGAAAGCTGGTCTTTCATTTCCAGACGTATCATTGAGTTAGAGTATAAATGACCGATTACATATTGTAAGACGGTAATACATAACCAATTTCTTGTTATGTTTTAGTAAGTGGTGTAATAGTAAAGTTGGCCAAATTATTGTGTATTTTGTCGAACGACGTACATTTATGATTTAAAATAACCCTCCCTCCCCCCTCTCTCCCTAATACGTCCCCCTCCCCTTCTTGAGGCCTGGAATTAAATATGCCCCCCCCCCCCCCCCCCCCTGGAGGCTTAATAGAGCTTTTACTGTATTTATTTATCTGATTCTCGAACATTTAGAAATTACAGTTTCCAAAGATGGCAAGTGTAACAATTACTATTCTAAAAAAGAAAACAGATGGCGGACATTTCTATCGTTTAGCGTGTGAACATTTTAATTTTATTATCTGTCAAAATTAAAAAAAAAATACGAATATTAAAGAAAAAAAAATTGTGTAGTACATGTGACTGAGCATTGCTTTTTTGAAACGTTTCAAAACGAAGCTTCGACAACATCTTTGAATCAGCTACCATTGACGTAGTCGGCTTCTCGGGTATGATATATATTTTCCTTGAGTTATAAACAAATAAAAAGCACGAGATAACTTGGTATTTGGTAATAATACTGGCTCGTGATACTTCAACATTTTCCAAGATATCGCTCGTTATTTTTGGACTATTTTGAAATATTACTCCATTGAGATCCAGCGTGCAACCCTGAGCAGGTTTTTGCTCCTCATTCGAATCCATTTTTTTATAGCGGAACTTTTTTTTTATTATATTTATTATAGAGTAATGTTTTCTTGAGAGAAAATGTATCCCTCACTGAAAAATGCGTCAAGTATTCTTCTGGAGAATAGTCTTTTTATTCTCCTCTGGGAAAACGTAATATGTTCTTAAATGATTTTTTTTACCACGCGTCATTTGTCTACAATTTGTATAGAGCGTTTGCACGTGGCGTCATAAAAATTCTAAATTCAAAACTATTGATCGTACCATGCTGTGCTTTTATTATATTCTAGACATCAGTGTCGCTAATTGCTGGGAAAAAGTTTGCGCCAGCAGAGTGCTTCATTTTGGAGATAAAGCGTTTTGAAATTTGAGACGGTCTGGCTCAATGTGACCTAAAATGTTACATAAACCAATATTTTCGCACTTTTTAAACAATTTTCCGATATGCTATAATAAGTTAAAAATGATAACTAATTAAAAGCATTCCGAACTAAAACTCATGACTTTGGAAGCAAATTTTTTTTTTCGTGTTAATTCTTCTCGCTGACATTTTTGGCCGCCATATTGGTGTTCCAAACTGGTACACCAATATGGTGGACCCTTACTAAGCTCTGTAAGTTTCCGAATATTGTTTTCCCAATAACTTCGTTGCAATGAACACTGCCAAGTTAAAAATTGGGGAATATATTTATTTCCACCTACTCTACAATCTCTGAGTTTGTTGATGTTTTTGATGCATGCAAATCGATCTTGTTATTTTGGCGAAAACGCTCTATTCCTTTATTTATTATTTAACGTTTTAATTCCAGTAGGGTTTAAATAACAATATCGCGTATTTAGCACTGGTAAACTGGAAAAAAAGCATAAAACAAAAATATTGAAGAAGTTCTGATATAAAAGGACCTGGACTGGCCATTCTCACGCCTAGTTGTCAATCAACAATGCCACCAAATCGTAAACAGCTGACAAACAACCTGCGTTTATCCCACGACTATTAAAATACTAATAAAATGCGTTTTATATATATATTTTTTGTTAACAAAAGTATTGAACAAAAGTTGAGGATGTCGGGACATTTTACATCTCCATAAAATGCAGTTCGACAAAAACAAGTAAATCAGAGAGAAGAGTCGATCTTTGATGATAGTGATAACTGATGCTGAGTGACAAAAGGTTCAACTAGAAGTAGACGAAGTGTTAACTAGCAGAGAAAAACGAGAGATCTGAACGTTAAGAACATCAGAAGATTAACCGCTTGACCTAAAGAACTGAGGCCCAGCAGTAGCTAAGTGATAAATAGAGTCAGACCCAAAAACATCAAATACATTAACAGTAAAGCTGGAGTGACAACCGACAGGCTCCAAAACACTGAGACACGTTTGGATAGTGGCATTCGCGTGTAGTTGAGGTAAATATTATTTGATTTAGCTGCAACTGAGTATAAACTAACGAGAATTTATCGCCCAGCAAGCTATCAATTACATATCATGATCAAAACATGGATATTTGTTGAACATGCGTGTTTTTTCTGTTGTTGTAGTTGTTGTTGTTGAAGCACAATCATCGAAACGATTAACATCTAAAGAAATTTCGTTATATTACACGAGAGCAATACAGTTCCAATCAATTTTATTTTGGTTTTTTTCAACGAAAACCGTTGTAATGATATTATTATTATTATTTTAGTAGAAGGTTCGATCCTTTAACATTTTTTTTTCAAAGATCAATTCACGTAAAAGAGAAAAAATGCTAGTTTTGGACCATTACAAATAACACCTGACGAGAAAATTTAATAGCATTAATTTTTTGTTGTTTTCGTTTTTATGTCAATCGGGACCTCTTAAAGGGATATTTTATCGATTTGAATTATTTAGCTGAATATTTTTATTATGGAACGTGATTTTTATTACCCGAATTTACGAGCTGTTGTTACCTTTGCGAAAATCCTAGCAGGCCTTTTCTCGTACCCAAAATGACATTTGATATCCAAAAACAACAGGCATAGATTTTCCCATATTTATAAAAATCTGCTACATTAACCGATAAAAAGTAGAGAAATTGTTTTTACTTCAAGAGGACATGTAGCTCGAAAAAAACATCGAAGGATAGATAACAAAGTGTGTAAAAATGAAATCAAGGCAAGTTTGCGTCTTTCTGTACTGCCGAATTGAAGGTCCTCTATTTTGCGCAATTTCCACCCGCCATGATTTGGTCCTCTGGCTCGATCTTGCGATATTTCGTACTTTCCTAGATTTCAAAAAATTTAAACTCGCTAGAACTTTTAAAAACATGTTTTTAAAATAGCCACTTTTAACGAAATAAAAAGAAATTCGAATATTCGGTCCTGTCTCGGGATTCATAAATGATATTTACGAACTGGCGCTCTTAATAAATAATCTGATGTTTTCTAATCAGTAGACGTTTAGGAGGTTTATGTTTTCACTAGCACAAAAAACACACCCATTTTCACGTCAATCTTCTAGGACGGTATAAGCAGTACGTACGTCCCATTGCTGAGCCCACAGAGACAAAACAGAGTAAAAGGCGATAAAGCAGAGGTATGTTAATGTTATATTACATTACATTTTTTTTTTGCAAATGAGCGATCTCGTGCCAAATCTCTGGGCTTTGAATACGCCCATGTAATCACAGGCAAACCGGTTTGTCAACTTTGTAGGAAATGAATAATTGACAACTAGCTTTCATAAATACGTTGCCTAGCCCTAGCGAAAGACACAACAGCTGGTGTCTTCCGCGAGCTTTTTTTTTAATCTCTCGTTTTCATTTCGAAAGATGTTTGTCCACACAGTTTATTTTATCAGTAGCTTCCAGCTCTCAAAAAGCTACGAAAAGGTTACATCTAGGATGAAAATATCTAACTTGTACTGAATCATTATATTCTGTAAAAAAAAAAAAAAGATAGCAAAAAAAATATTCCTTTCGGCGTAAACAGCGTGCTTTTCCTGTGGCGGATAAGTTTTTCGTTTTACTTTTCAAGGTATATACGGCTGCAAAAAATTAAAATCAATAGATGTTGATAACAATTTAAGTGGAGAATTTCCTGTGGGAATTTTTATGGCTGACAATATGTGCAGTAATACAGAGAAAGCTATTCTATATAAACGCCTACCCTCATAAGCTATAAAAATATTAAATGTTCAGGACAAAATCAGTGTTCTTTCAAATAGATTAATGCTCAGCTGCAGATGTATTTCCGTGTAAATAATGCGGTATTATTTTAGGAGATTTGGAACAGCGCTACTCAATAAAACCATGATAATATTTATAGGTTAATTGTAGAAGAGTTTCAAAATGATTAAGCCTTGTGCACCTTTTTCTACATGTTTCATTCCCACGGGAAGGAAGGGAAAAAAGCAAACCCTTCCTTCCTTCCTTGTGATAGAACGCGCCCAATTAAAGTATAAATATAGTTTTTGGCTGCGAAAGAGGCGAAATAAGTTCAGATCGATCAGTTTCGCGAATTCTGTCAAAGAGATCTACTTACAAAGCCTATATAATTGTGGATCTTCTGCATGGTTATGTACGGGCAACAAGCTCACTTTTGCAGCTGTGAACCGGACCTTTTTTTTTTCATTCATTTTCTTTAGCCCTTTCTTTCCTGAAAGCCAACATATGGCGGACGTTTATAAACTCTCGCGCTGTTCAATTGTTTATTGTTTATTAATCCTTCTCTTTTCTCCGCCCGGTAAAAAATTGCTTCCACGTTATTCAAAGTTCCGAAGAAACCCCAATGATAGGGGCTTATAAAATTACTCTATTTTTCGTTTAATCAGCTGTCTTGTATCGAGCGCGTATAGTGTTGATGAACGAAAAAAAAAAACGACAATGGCCAGTCGAGCGGCTTCATTTTAGCATACTGACTACGTACAAGGGTACGAGGGGGGTACGAGGGGGGATGCAACAACTGTTCTCCGCAGTTTTTGACGTTGCCATGGCAGCCGCTTAATGACCTGCATGCAGCTTTATCTTCATTCGAATTTTCAGATATAATTATTCGTTCTAAAGATAACATTTTCAGTTGTGTTGCAGTATTAGTACAACGTCCCAGTATATTGCTTTTGAACAATTTTGTATCGAGTTTTGTTCGTCCGAGGGTTATGACAATTTTTAAATTCCTGCGAACTGTCATCGGGTAGAAATGAACTGACTTAAAAACGAATGCGAAACAAAAGAGAAATACTGTATTGTCTAGCCTCCTCCGCAGGCAACTCTTACATAAAGGCACGAGTGAGAGACTGGAACGGAGGGCAAAAAGGTGACTGAGTGGGGTGGGGGACAGGAAGAGAGGAAAAGGAAGGAAGAGTTGCCTGCCAAAACCCGAAGTGTACGGACCGGCATCTGTACCTTTTGGACCATGGTCTGTACCCCACTCCCCCAAGGGAAAGTTTTGCGCTCAACTTAAACCAAAGTAAAATGGCGGACCGAAGTGGGAGTTCGAAAATTCTAGTCCTTAGCAAAATGAAAAGTTACCGGAAAGAAATTCAAAATTTTAGGACAAAGAATAAGGCAATTGAGAAAAGCACAGCAGAAGTTTCAATTATGAAGAAAACCCTCGCTGAAAGACGTGTAAAACCGTTCCGAAGAGGTGAAAGAACCTTCCGGAGGCAGCCGCTAAAAAAATTGAAGTGCGGACTGCTATAGTCACTCCGAAGGGAACTGAAAGAAAAGGTAAACAGGATGAATATAGCACTCGCTAGCAGTTATTTCAATGGCTAATGAGTAATGATTGATGGATCACTATTGTGATATCAATGACTCGACAGCTGCAGCGACCAGAAAGTATAAATTGATTGTTTCTGTTCAGTCTACTGTATCATAAGCTTATATATAATTTAGTTCGGCTTTCACACATTCGACTACAGCCGAAAATTACGCTAGAATTTCAATCATTTTTTCACAGAAAGTTTTCAAGCGAGATGAGCTAATACCATTTATGATTTTATGAAATAACATTTTGCATTGTCAAGTAACACATCAAGTATATTGTAGTTTTATAGATAATAATAAAACAGTCATTTAATTAAAAGCATAAGTCGATGAGGTACTATGGTTGCCAGAATTTTTCAAACCTAAACTATATGAAACTATATATACAGGGATCTGTGTAAAAGACTGAGAAGCGTGGCGGGGCCTGAGAAGGACATGATGATGGTGATGATGAAACTATATTAGATTACCTTGAAGTGTTAAGGCCCAGTTCAGACGCTGCACTTCACATGAGCCGAATCGAATTTGAATTTAGGCCAACCCAAATTAATTTAGACCGGCTGAATTGATTCAGACGCCAAGCTTAATTCAGCCAATAGGGGAAAATTGCTGTTATATCGAAAAATACATTTATAATAATTCATGCATTTGTTTCGGCTCATGTGAAGTTCAGCGTCTGAATCAAAGCTGGTCCACAGCCATTATTCCTGGCTAAGCCAGGCTGGAAGAACGGCTAAGCCGATCCGAATTGATTCAGACGCCATACTTCACATGAACTTAATTGATCGAATTCAATTCAGCCCATGTGAAGTACGGCGTCTGAACTGGGCCTAAGTGTAATGAGTTATTGTTGGTAAATGTAGTCATGAACATAAATATCCGGGGGGGGGGGGGAGGGGGTACTCAACCCAAGTTTGAGTTGGGATATGTGTAGGGTCAGTCTCCAGCCGTGGGTGTTTCGGTGCACCCGTGATCCTCTCCACCTCCACGGGTGTGCTATTTATGTCAAAAAGTTTGCACTTCCCCTACCCTGTTTATGAATTGTATTTATGGGATATATGTGTATTTGAGCATTTGATTCCTGAGTGATCTGTTGTTGACATTCATTGATATTGTTTTTGTCGGAAGCAAGGTCGGATGGCAGCTGGGCCTGCAGAAAATGTCAGGGGAAATCATTCCTGATAACTGAAGGGCACCCATTTACCCTGTCTATGACAGCATAACTCATACCGGTCCATACCCTGTTTATGAATGTAGGTTGTGAAAACCCATACACTATTGGGCGGCACATCCCCGTATATGGTATATATGTGGGTACCCCCCCCCCCCCCCCCCCTTGGGCAGAAATCTTTATTTCATTCATCATTATTAAAAAACAACTCCTTCAGTCTGTAATCCTGAATAAATATTGCATCTGAAAGTCCTCTTGCCTACCAGCAGCATTGTTAAAATTATGGGCTAAAACATAACACTGTATAATAGGACTATTTCCAAATTTTACCTTCTAAGGGGAGGGGTGTGGACATCCTGTAACAATAAAACAGCCTGAAACACTCAAGTTGCTTGAATATCAAATATTCCACCTAATATGACCACCACCCCTTTGATAAAAACCTATGTTTATAACAATCTTTATTATTTCATACCGGTGAATGAAACCGTTCCTCACCCATAAAAATTGATAACCATGTAGATTTTATACTGGAAGCCAACCAGCTTACCCTAAAGCCCCAAATATCAACACATATATTCTCCTTACTAACATACTTTTTTGTAGTTTTAATTCTGATAATTTGATGTCAAATAATGACAATTTCTCCTTGTTGATGATATATTCTCAACACCTGTCTGTTTGACATTCTATTATGATTGTAAGGAGAAAATAAAATGTAGATCACTGTTAGGGCTTAAAGGGTTAAAGTCATGAACAGATGCAAGGGTGAAATATTTCTTTCATTGACTTGACTCTGAAGAGGTTGTCAAAATGTCAGTCAACAACAACAGTCCTTTTCAGGACTACCCTAACCTGGACGATCATGCTATACAAACTACTACCAGGTAAGGTTCAAATTATGGGCTAAAACACAAAAACTCATATTTTTTTGTTGTGATTGTACCGATTAACATTATAATGTGGATTAAGTCACCAAAGGGGTTTAGAGTTCTTTTGGAGAAAAATTGAACACTCCCCAACTCAAAGGTTGAATTGTCAGGAACAAGCACATACATCGTGACATAGGTCCACAGGTATATACAAAATACAGTCTTGGTCCAATCAGCTAAAAGCTTTGAAAGGTAATCATGTCATAGCCTATTTGCTAAACTCAAGCCAGCTTGTACTCAAAAAGTCAGTCTATCAATTAAGCTTTGTACTTGATAACAAAGTAATGCAACCATGCACTCAGAAAGACCTATCGACTTGCATATGGGCCTAGATCTAGACCAACAGTGATAGAGATACTATTACTTCTGAAAATACTAGTAACTCTAGTAACTGCTAACTGACCTCGTAATAAGCAAATGCAAACATTTTCGCAACAACACCACTGGAACAAAGTGCTTGTTTTTAATAGCCAAAGCTTGAAAAGCTATCCAGATCATTTTCTTGGATGCACTTCTGGCTACTTCCAGCCAAATATAGCTTCAACATATTTAAGGCTTTAAGTTAATTGGACTACAGCTTGAACGACTTGAACCACGTTGAGTGCATCGGATGTGCCTCAGTTTTACTTTTTAGTAGACCATTTGAAAATACAGCAATATATTTTGTAACATAAAATACAAATGAACTCAAAATCCTACGAAGTTACCTTTTATAATTTTACTGAACACAACGAGAGGCTTCTTCAGAGATAAATGCCAAGTACAGTACTCCATTTTCTCCTTTACACTGCACTGTTTAAAAGCAACAGGCTTCTTGTCTTCGGAATGTACAGTAGCAGTAGTTGTTTAAAACTAAACAAACCGTAAGCAAATTTTGTTGCAGCCTCCTTTATGCTACTTGCCGTGAAGGAAGTTTGAAAGGACGACCACGTCACAGTCAACGTAAAATAGTTTCTTCATCCTGCTGCTTTATGGACGCTAGTTTGTCACTTCCAGTTCGACCATCGACGCCATATTGTTGACAACAAAACTCATACTTACCCCACTGCGCTAAGATCAAATTGTAATGCGCGGCCGATATGCGCAGACGGTAGAAAGTACGTTGGGATTTGGCAGGCAACCCCGCTTTTTGCTCGCCTCGGCACCAGTGCCCGCTCTTTTGCCCCTTTCTTGCCCCAGACCCCGGAGACCCAGGAGTTGCCTGCGGAGGAGGCTATGTATTGTCCTATGTTACTCCCTGTAGGGAAAGGAATGGGACAAACGAGGATGAGAGTTGACGAGAGTTGGCTCTCGCGCGAGTTTTCGTCAACTCTCATAAACTATCATCAACATCAACGAAAGCGAGAGTTTGAACTCTCAACAACTCTCATCCTTGTTTGGCCCGGGCTTTCGAAATACTGCAAGTACTTACCAAATATATTCACATATTGCATCCATTATAGATCGTTTCTGTTAGAAGCTTATCATGGAGGACAAGAATATGTCGTCCCACCTCTACGTGCCTGAAAATGGAACAGAACTGAAGAGTAAGATACACGCGATTTCCTCGTTAAGTCATTCAACCAAAATTGCATTGCTCGTAACTATGGTAGCTATAGGAGTAGTAGGATTTGTGGGAAATATTTTTGTACTACGCTTTATGAACACGAAGAAAAATGCACCTCTTTTATTTAAAGCATTTTCGATTGAAAGGAGCTTAAATGTTTACATTAAGAGCTTAGCCCTTTCTGATGTTCTTTGCGATGTGCTTTCTATTCCATCTCTGTGTGTCCAGATGTATTTTGATGTATTTCCAGGACGGTTTGGGTTGTTATGTAGTGCGTTATCAGAATATTCTGTTTCCTTCAATAACTATGAATAACTTGTTGGCTATAAGCATTGAGAAGTATCTTTCAACTCGTAAGAATCCACGTACGTTCCACCAATCTACTGTTAAGAAAGTTGTGTTTCTTTCATGGGTTGTGGGTTTTTTCCTTGTGTTAATTCCTACTGCAACCTACAGAGGGTTAAGATTTGAGCTCAATGATACCCATTACACTGTGAATTGCATGTATGACAATCAGTACCTTCCGTTTAGAATTATGTTCTTAAGTTATTCAATTTTACAATACTTCATACCAAGTTTAATTATAGTTGCAATAAATATATTGCTTATGTTAAATGTTTGGAAAAGATTGAAGCGACCAATTGATGTGCAGCGCGACAACGGAATCAAGCTGACGTATAGAGCCGCCAGGATTCGCAGCATCTTCATTATCATCGCCCTTACGTCTGCATTCGTTATTCCGTATCTGTTTTACTTTGTTCGAGTAGCCTACAACAATGTGTCCAAGACAACCGAGCAAAGGAGTGATTTTGAAAAAGATTACATCATACGCTGTGTAAGTGCTTCAATAGCATTTTCAAACAGTATTATAAACGTTATAATATACCTGGTGCAGATGAAGGATTTTCGCGCATATGTCAAAAAATCCATTCACCTCACCTCTTAAAAAGGTCTGGGTCATGGTGCTGTGTTCTTAGGTAATTATAAGACACTTTACTCTCACAGAGCATTTCTCTGCCCAGGAGTAAATGGATACCAGCAAATAAAATGGCCGCCGCAAATTCAAAATGATTAAAATTAAACTCAGCAGAAAACAATACCGGCACCTTAAAGACCACCTCTTGTTTGGTAATCGTGCGAAGTTTCGTTAGGTTAGGTTCTACCTGAGTCGAGAAAACGGAAGTTGAAAACTGAAACATTTAGAGACGTTTGTATGACGTTTGTATGGCGTATACCAGGAGGGGGGGGGGGGGGGGGGGGGGGGATAGAGACAGGGCCTAGGACCCAGAACCATGCTCTCAGAACTTGCAAAGCGATCAATTTCGTTTTGGTCAGCGGCGTTTTCTTAAGGCTTCTTTTCGCGCGCAAAATTCCTAAAAAATTAATTAACGTTCCTATAAACTATTTCGAGATTATTCCAACACGTTCAATTTGTCCAATGTGGCCGAACTTTCCAGGAGCTGAATTCGTGAGTTCAAGTCCAGGACAGAAAAAGGAAAATTAACCTTCGCGTGTTGACGTTCTCCATAATACCGTGAATTTGGACATTTGATTTTTTTTTGTTTTGCATACGAAGGCAAAGAAATGTAAATGCAAAACGCACGTGCGTTTTGTTTTGCATGGGACGACAAAGAAATGTGCAAAACACACGTGCAGAATATTGTATTACTAATTAAACCTATTGTTTTGTGACGTCTTGTTGTCGTCGCGGTCGTGGTTGCGTCTTAAAAACGAAAAACTTGAGGAAGAAGTTTATCTGGTTCACGAAAGGACCACAAAGTGAAAAAATACAATAATCATTCATACATCAGTACGCACTTCCATCGCCTCATCGGTCGCCAAGTTTTTCTTTTATAGCTCAGTTTCCTTCTGGCTTTACACAACTTCTACGCACGTGCAGATTATGAATCCGCTGGCTAAAGTTGTGATGAATGTTTTGCAAGTTGCGAGAGCATGGTTTGGATTTTATTTAAGAGAATGTATGGGAAGTAGCTACCCCCCTCCCCCCTAGCGTATAACCCCAGTCATACAAGCGTCTCTAAATTTTCCAGTTTTCAACTTCCGTTTTCTCGACTCAGGTAGAACCTAACCTAACAAAACTTCCCACGATTACCAACTTTATGACTTTTCCTAAAAATTATCTGGGAACATTTTGGTGGGCAATTTTTTGATCACGTGACTTGATGTATCCATGGCAACGAAGTTTTGGCAGGCCGTTTTAGCCAAATTTGGTATTGTCGTTTTCATGAGATTTTCGTTTTCTACGAAAAGTTTCTTCCAAAATCTTTGCCATTTTTGCATCTTTATATTGTTTTCGATTTTTTCAAATCAAATTTGGTGATTTTCTGACATTTCTCAACAATTTAAAAATCCAAGACGGCGGATCAAGATGGCGGTCATTTTTAAAGTATGACGTTATTTTGGCGTGATATGATATCATAATTGATTCGTAATTGCCACTAAAATAAACAAGTTTAAACGATTTATACACCACACAAGTTTCATTTTTATAGCACAAATACTTTTCGAGATACAGATCGTTTTACCCAAATTTGTTGATTTGTTAGCTTAATTTTCAGTTTTCTTAAATTTGTTACTTTCTACGATGAAATCCTTCCAAAATCTTTGCCGTTTTAGCACCTTTATATTTTTCTTGATTTTTTCAAAACAAATTTGGAGATTTTCTGGACAATTTAGAAGTCCAAGATTTAGGATCCATGATGGCGGATTATTTTCATGTATGGCATCATTATGGCGTGTATGACGTCATAACTGACACGTGACTGCCACTAAAATAAAGATTTTTGGATGCTTTACACACCATGTAAGTTTCATTTTCATAGCGTCAATACTTTTCGAGATACATAGAGGATAGTGCCCCCCCCCCCCCCCCCCCCCCCAGGCTCACGAACGAAAAAAAAGCCCAGGCAGAATAGGGTTAACGGGTAATATTGCAGCTCTCGTAAGCTTCTAATTTCATTGGCCCTCTGGCGTTTTTTTTTGTGTTTTTCGGGACCTCCTTTTGCAGGGATTTTGTTTTCCGATTTTCAGCAATTCGTGTGGAATTACGTGTTCGTTATACAACGTAATGTTGTTCCTTTTTGATATATGTTATCGAAATACAGGAATTACAAAGTTCACATGTTTACAGGTGAGAAACACTTTAATCAGGGCATAATTATTAGTTTATTACAATAACATATTGTTCTACTGTGGATGAACCACTTGATGAACATTGGAACGATGTCAGCTTGTCTAATACTAGCTCCACATTATTTAATTTATTACTGTCGTTTTCGTACCGGTATTCTTCATCTACCCAGGATGTATTCTTACTGCAATTATGGGAAATGCGAGAAGAACAAAACAATTATCTTTGAGTATCATAAGATATATATATTTGCCACTGAATTAAACGAGCTTTCGACACAAATTATCCGCCATATATACGTTTTTGTCATGCGACACACCCAGAGTTGTTCCGTTTATTGTATCGTTTATTTATCAGGTTTCTCTATTTATTGCAACACGTGGTAGTACTTTAGTTTAATTGTTTTAATATATACCAGCAGCATTTTCGTTCGTGGTCCTTTGCTACTTATTCACTTTTAATATATGTCCAACTTTACTTAACCCTATTCGGCCTGGGGGGGGGGGGGGGGGGCAGAAAGTGCACGCGCTGATTTCAAATTTATCATACTTAAAGAGCATTCAAGCAATCATAGCCAAACTTTATGACTTTTCCTAAAAATTATCTGGGAACATTTTAGTTTGTCAATTTTTTGATCACGTGACTTTATATTTCCATGACAACCAAGTTTTGACAGGCCGTTTTACCCAAATTTGGTATTTTCAGCTTAATTTTCAGTTTTCATGAGATTTCCGCGTTTTTACGAAGAGTATCTTTCAAAATCTTTGGAATTTTTCCATCCTTATATTGTTCTTGATTTTTTCAAATCAAATTTGCATATTTTCTGCCATTTCTGAACAATTTAGAAATCCAAGATTTAGGATCCAAGATGGCGAATTTTTTTAATGGATGATGTCATTATGGCGTGCATGACGTCATAATTGACACGTGACTGCTACTAAAATAAAGATATTTGGATGCTTTACACACCATGCAAGTTTCATTTTCATGGCGTCAATAGTTTTCGACATACATAGGGGGCACTTTCTGTCTCAAAACTGGACTTAGAAACAATTCAAAAACGATAACATTCGACAATTTTTTCGTCAAATTCGCGTCAGGAGAAATTAAAAAGAACATTTAAGGTAAGATGATGGGAATTCTGACCGTAAACAGTTCATTTTCAGTTCATTTTCAAACCATAAACAATTACACATCGACATCGACGATCGGAACGCCTGACACATTTTTACTCGAGAATTTGGGTCGTTTGGTCTCGCCATGGGTATTTTGGCTCGACTTCGTCTCGCCAAAATACAAACCATGGCTCGACCAAACTCGCCTGATATGCCGCCGAAGCGTACCAAAAAGGTACGATTAGGTATAAGTATCATTGTAAGTAGTATTATTGTAA
Organism: Desmophyllum pertusum; assembly: GCA_029204205.1. NCBI lineage: Eukaryota > Metazoa > Cnidaria > Anthozoa > Scleractinia > Caryophylliidae > Desmophyllum > Desmophyllum pertusum. The sequence continues at coordinate 26,125 of MU827432.1, forward strand.
GTAGTATCATTGTAAATAGTATTATTATAAGTAGTATCATCGTAAGTAGTATTATTATAAGTAGTATCATTGTAAGTAGTATTATTATAAGTAGTATCATTGTAAATTGTATTATTATAAGTAGTATCATTGTAAATAGTATTATTGTAAGTAGTATCATTGCAAGTAGTAATATTATAAGTGGTATTATTGTAAGTAGTATCATTGTAAGTAGTATAATCATTGTAAATAGCATTATTGTATGTAGTATTATTGTAAGTAGCATTATTGTAAGTAGTATTATTATAAGAAGCATTATTGTGAGTAGCATTATTGTGAGTAGCATTATAGTAAGTAGTATAACTGTAAGAAATATCATTGTAAGTGTAGTAGTTGTGACAATATTGTTACACTGTCACAGCCTCGTGGCGTGCCAACGTCAGAGCCTCGTTCTTTAGAATTGAGATTATTAAGTTTGTTGTCACGGAGACCAAGGTGTTTCTTCCATCATTTTTTCATTAATTACGCAATCAATTTGTTGGAACTTTGGAAGCTTTTTCATTTTTAATACAGGAATGACGCACAGACATTGACTGTGTTCAAAGTACGATCTTACATTATTTGTTCTTCCGATAAAACGGATTGCAAATCATGCGTAGCTCTTAAAGAGAATCTTGAACAAATGATAATAATTAACTATATTCTCTCTAACCTATGTAGGGAGAAATGCGAGCCGATAGGTGAGTGTTTCCCCGCCCTACTTCTTGAGTGCTCTCGCGCCTCCTGGGTGCTTTATACTGAACACAGGTAGCCCGAGCTATATATATGAGTGTCATAAATGACCGTCACGGTAACTGTTACGTAGCAGCGAAATGATAAGGATTTGTATGGGGGAAAACGTTTCCAACTTGAATTTAATACATACGATTTTTAAATAAAAATCACTCAACTGAACTCCTTTGCTTGCCTATATGTATCCTGTTTGGTTTTTAGGTCCATTTGAAGCGATTTGAGGGAGTTTAGTTTCACTCTTTCTCCCTATATATATATCTTCCTAAAGGTAGGTTAGTCCGCTAGAGGAGCCGCTGGGATCCGCTGTGGGAAAGCAGCCGTAAATTCCTTTCAAAACCTCCGATCGCCTCGAAATTCCGCGTGGACCACGGACGATAGCCATGTTACCCATTGGAGGTCTTTATCCGAGGCTCTTTGCATGGAGAGCGAATTAACGGTCGCTAATATCTGCAACATTTTCGCTGAGCGAAATCGACTGCTCAGGCTAATAATTCGGATGTCGCGTAACCGTAGCTTAGCGACCCGGCCTAAGGTTTAAATTGCCTCCACACCCTGTGGGTGACGGTATCTTTGCCACGAGCGGTTTGTCGCCATTGTGCACGTGAGAATGAACTGATCTAATCATGAGATCATTCGGGCGCGCTAACGGGAAAATTCGTTATTCTCTAATCTTTGCATCCATTGCGATGACAGATTCCCTGGAAACATGAATTTTGATACCAGGTATAAAGATATTTAAATGGGGAAATATATTTAGGAGGCCAGTTAGGCTAGGCAATTATTTTGTTTTGAAATATGGTCAGGAATTCAAGCTTACCCGACACTGGCACATCCCCAGCCATCCCTTGTCTTTAACAATGTCGTTATTTGTAACGCCTTTCAACGCTAAAAGCGAGCGCGGATCGCACGAGGGAGTGGGGGTGCCTCCTTCCCCAGTCCTGGCTTCCACCCCCACGCGCTCAGTTCCAGTTCGCTCGCGGCTATCTTCTCGCGTTCAGAGATCTGAGGAAATATATAGATATGTGGTTAGTCTACCAGGTGGATGTAAAATACAGAGGTAAGAACTATGTTACAAGAGATGGTAAACGAGCTCTTACTTTAGATTCGCGTCTGATCTCGCTCGACTTTCCAGTATTTCTCACGCGCGCGATTGGGGCATAACTAGCTATATTATTAAAGGTCAAATGCAATGAAATTTTAATAAGATTAGTTTTAAGTCGAAATCATAGGGAATATTATGAATAATCAAATTCTGAAGTTTGAAACGATTTAGACAAAACGTCGCCGAGATATTCGACTTTTAAAACCGCCTTTTTTTTCGCTTCCACAAACGGAAGCGTTCGGGCAAACTTCGGAAAATTGTCGGAAATGGGAAGCTCACCACATATGACGTCACATACACGCGCGAGTCCGCGAGAAGAGCGGGAATTGAAATTCTGCAGTTTCAAAACATCAACAAGTGTGGTATTTTGTGCTGCTTTTAACTGTAGCAACTGTTCAAAAACGTCACTTAAAAGGGGAATTCACATTCCTATAAACTATTTCGCGATTATTCCAACACGTCCAGGAGCTGAATTCGCAGGGACAGAGTTCAAGTCCAGATAGAGAAAGGAAAATTCACCGTCGTGTGTTCACGTTCTCAATAATACCGTGAATTTGGTCATTTGACGTTGTTGTTTTGCAGAGGACGGCAAAGAAGTGTACTAAAATGCAAAACGCACGTGCGGAGCAATTGTACTACTAATTAAATATATTGTTTTTGTGACGTTCTCGTTTCCGTCGCCGTTGTGGTTGTGTTTAAGGTCCCTTAATCAGGCGTAAGCTTTTTTACATTCCCTAACGACGAGAAGAGATGCAAGGAATGGATGAGATTAATTAATTTGTTGTATTTGAGCATTTTCAAAGGAGATATCAAGGTCTTCATCCATTTTCGTCAATACCGGCTATGGAATAATCTCCGAACAAACCCAGAACACTTGACCCAAGCAAATTACAAGCTTCAAACACGCGCGAAAACACGAGCGAAAACACGCGTGAAAATAAGCTCACCACATATGACGTCACAAAAAACATACATTCGTTTCGATTTCAAGCGCGGTCATTTCTGGTTCGTTTTCGTTCAGCCGTCGGAAATTCTCGGAAATTGTCCAATTTTGTGCCTTTTAAGCGCCACAAACCAGCTTTTGAGGGTTGAGTATGATTGATGCCAGTATAAAGCACAGTTTTCGCGACAAAAGAAAAAATACCAAATTTCGTTGCATTTGACCTTTAAAGTAGCCCGTGTCGATGGGGCGAAAATAAAATCGGCGAGCGGAGTGAAACGAGCATCGCCTATTTTCTTTTCGCCCTACCATGACCTCGCATTTTTATACCTCACCAAGGAGCCTGCTCACAGGCGCAAAACAAATCATAGAACCGCCCCACACGAACGCAGGCTACATGAATGTACTGATTTAACCGAGAGCTGTTCTGGATGACCGGTCGGTTTTGTTGGATTCGTTTTGTTTTACTATAATTACGGCAGACAACGGCATTGTCATCCGGATTATTTGATTGGCTTGTCGCCGGGCCGCAAAGATTGCGTTACGGTTGTTTACACTGTATACAATATTAGCATCCCGGTTGCTCTTGTTCTCCTCGCGGACGTTTTTTCTACGTAAAACCTGGCGTAAAAGTAAGTAGTTTGTCGTTTATTGTGGCACAAGGGTGCACTGATGAGTCAAGTTTCGTTAATTTACCGTGCGATCGGTTAAGTTGTGTGTGGTTAAATTTGACTCCATTGCGTCTGAGTTAAGGCCCAGTTCAGACGCCGATCATGAGCCGAATCGAATTCGATGAATGAAGTTCATGTGAGGTACGGCGTCTGAATCAATTCAGAACGGCTGAATCAATTCGGATCGGCTCAGCCGTTCTTCCCGCCTGGCTCAGCCGGGAATAACGGCTGTGGACCGGCTTTGATTCAAACGCCGAACTTCACATGAGCCGAAACAAATGCATGAATTATTATAATGTATTTTTCAGTATAACAGCAATTTTCCCCTATTAATTTAAGTCCGGCTGAATTAAGCTCGACGTCTGAATCAATTCAGCCGGTCTAAATTAATTTGGGTCGGCCTAAATTCGAATTCAATTCGGCTCATGTGAAGTACGGCGTCTGAACTGGGCCTTAGCCTATACACAGTCTGCGCAACAGCGCCCGAATTAACGAAAGCTTGTTCCCTATTCTGCCTGGGGGGGGGGGGGGGGGGGCAGAAAGTGCCCGCGCTGACTTCAAATTTATCGTACTAAAGGGGCACTGTCACAAGGACGCATGCGCCAGTCTCGCGAGTCGAACTTGAAAAGGTTAGGCTAACTTTTTCAAGTTTGAGTTGCCAAATCCAAAATGGCGTAGACTAGTGGCGGCGGCGGCACGGTGGAAAGCGTAGTAATTCTGGGCGAAAAAGAATATTCAATACCCCGACAAGAGCCAAGAGAGCCATAAACGCATTTATCTTGAAGATAACAGTTTCAAAACATGGCTTGAAGCGAAATTCGTTGCAGGTTACGAAGGATACAGTGATATAAGTAAGAACTGTCGCGACACATTTGTTGTTGAGGAGACGAGTGATCGAAACAGATGTGACCTCAGCTGTGACCTCTCACGCGAAAACGTACAACACGGCTTTCCGTTCAAAAGGCTAAAAGCCGTTCACTACCCGAACGGTTAGCAAGCCGAACGGCTGCTACTACCCGTTCGAAAAAAATGTTCGAACTGCTGCCGCTACCCGTTCGAAAAAAATCTTCAGCCGTTCCAACGGCTGCTGCTACCCGTTCAGAAAAAAATCTTCACCCGTTCGAAGCTAAGCCAGGTAATCCGTTGAGAAAAAATATTGAGCGGCCGTTCCAACGGCAACGGTTATCCGTTGAAAACTTCTGTACAAATGGATAAATCTAAGCTTGGCTCTCAAAAGTGCGTTGCGTTACGGCCGTTGCAAAAATATTTTGTATGCAAATCATGTTTCGGAAATACGTATGCGAACAGCGCACGCTGTTACAGTAATATTATGACTTTTTCTGTTTTACATAATCGTGATTAGAAACAAAATACATGCAAATATTTTCACTAACCGTCATTATGGAATGGCGGCCAAATAATTTATGGTCGACAGGAAGTGAGCAGTTTTCGCGCATGCGAATCCGTGACAGTGCCCCTTTAAGGTGTTTCGATACAGTTTTTCGGGAGCATACCTAATGTTTTCAATCAGCTTTTTATCAGACTTTCCTCCGTCGGATCGATGTGAAATTTACACCAATTATTAGTCTTGGATTGAAATTTGCTATGATGTACTTTTCAGTGAAATCGATATTGCTATGGCAACGATAATCACAAAACCACGAAATCAGTTAAACTTAAATTTTGCGCGATCCAGATTTCACCTAGAAAAGCAAATACCAACATCTTAAACTATGGTGTATGGCAAACAAAATATATGAGAATAAAAAAAATCTGTATGTTTGATTTCGAATAAATTGCAAAAACATTTCAAATCTTACTTTTTGCAAAATAATAGTAAATGGACCGAGATATACATACTGTTTCCATGAAATCACTTCGGAATTAGCCAAAATGTGTCTTGAACTAATATTTTGATGTCATAAAATTGTTGTTGGTTTTCTATTAAACGATACCGAGAACGAATTTTTTCCCTAAAGTCACTCGCATTATATTTTTCGGGTAATTTTTTTTATTTTGAGCGCTTTTGCAAAAATCTTAAAAACGGCTCGATAGATTTTCCAAAACGTTCACCAAGAATACCTTATAATACGAACAATTTTATTCCAAAGTTTTATCATCATTGATTCAAGGGAACACTTTTAAATTCAACGATGAATAGAACGTCCGAACGGACGGAAAAGTTTGCGTTACAAATTCACCGTTGCCAAGTTGTGCTAATATATTCAAGTTAATGCGAACGGTATTCCCCCGTGATTTGCACGGGATTAACAAAAAGAAAATACAGAAATCAACAGCAGAACGATTTATTACAATAAAATTAATCAGGAAGAAATGTAGTACGCATTGATTTGAATACATTAGCTTAACGTGCCTGAACCATGAATTTGTAACGAAAACTTTACGTCGTTTCATAGGCTATCTTCATCGTTAAATTTAAAACTGTTCCAGTAAATCAATGCTAATAAAACTTTGGCATACAATCATTTACATTATCAACCATACGAGGGAAAAGTTCTAAAAAAATCTATTGAACCGTTTTTAGGATTTTTGCAAAAGCGCTCATAATAAACAATTACCCGAAAAATATAATGTGAGTGACCTCAGGAAAAAAATTTAGTCGTTTCTTAGATATTGCGAGAAAAAAGAGAAGGTCAACAAAACTTTGTATGGAGTCCAAAACATAAGCTCTAAGACACATTTAGGCATAATTTCCGAAGTGATTTTATCAAAACAGTATTCTATCTCTCAGTCCATTTAACTATTATTATGCAAAAAAGTAAGGCTTTGCAAAATGTTTTGCCACAATTTTATTCGAAATCCAAACATTACAGAATTGTTTCATTCTCGTATTATTTTGTTTAGCCATACACCATATTTTTGAAGATGTTGGTATTGACTTTTCCAGGTGAAATCTGGGATCACGCAAAATTTATGGTTTTAACTGATTTCAAGGTTTTCCTGTTTAATCGTTTTGCCATGGCAATAATCACTGAACAGTACATCATAGCAAAACTTTCAAATCTCCAAGACTAATAATTGTTTTGCACGGTGTCAAATTTTACATCGATCCGGACGGCAGGAAAGTCTGATAAAATACGCTTGACTTTAAAACAATTAGGTATGGTTCCCAAAACACAACTGTTATCGAAAACACCTTAAAGAGCATTCCAAGCAATCATAGCCAAATTTTATTGACTGTTCCTAAAAATTATTTGGGAAACATTTTGATGTGCCAATATTTTTGAATCACGGTGACTTGATTGTTTCCATGGCAACCAAGTT
>MU827433.1:0-12500 GCA_029204205.1 Desmophyllum pertusum
TGTGTAACAATAATCCATTTTATTTTATTTTTGTATTGCATTTCATTCATTTCGTTTCATTTTTATTTTATTTTAAATTTAAATTTATTTTTAAGTTAATTTAATTTAATTTTAATTTAATTTAATTTTAATTTATTTTATATTTTATTTTTAACTGTATTTTTATTTAATTTTATATTATTTTTACTTTAATTTTAATTTTTATGGGTACTGCGCTTGCGCAAGTGCCCATTATTGTCGGTCGTCGAAGCATTCTTAACATTCCTTTCGTAATACTTTTTTGTAACAATTCTTTGAATAACTGAACATGATATGGCATTGTTCGATTGTTTCGCTTCATTGACAGTGGTGTCAAGTGCAATGCTCAAAAAGAAGATTGGCATATTTAGTGAGCTACATGGAGAGAAATTGCGTTGCAAAATAAATATGAAAGACACGTTTGTTTTTAAATGTTTTTATTACGTAGGTGTATTTCTTTGACAACTGCACGAACAGGGTCGCGTTTGATTGAGTCACATTGTTGAAGCCTTGTTGAGTAACCGCCGGTCTTTTAGAGTCCTTCGTACAATTCATTTGTTTGATTAGGGCCCGGCCGCACTAGGCGAATTTTTGTTTGTTTTGCAAAAATATCTGTCATCAGTTCCGTTTCACAAGTGCGAACGGCGATTTTTTTTCCTACCAAAAATTTTGTCAAGCCTTACCAAACTTCAAAGGCGCCGTCATCCTGCCCCAGAGCAGGACAAAATTTTGTCAAGCGTCCAAAACTGACAGATTCGTCAATTCACACACATTAATCTCAAGGTTACAGCGATGATTATTCGCTTGCCTCGGTCCGTACAACTTGTACCGGTCCAAAATTTTACCTGCTAGCAGCACCTATACTGATGTTTGAGTAGCACAATTTTGCTTTACAAGCAGTGAACAGTGCACGTCCGATCGGGTACAAGTTTGCGCTAAAAAGTGACAGTGACAGTCGGGAAAAGCGGCAAGAAACATGCAAGTCGTTTAAAATTTCAGTCCGAGAAGAAGAAATATCTAGTTAATCAGTTTGTGTATCATACCACGAAGGCAGGAGAGTAAAAACTTTAGAAAGTACTGGTTTTAAAAAGATTGTCGAGGAGTTGAATGCAAAATTTCACAGCAACAACAGAGGTTTTCGGTTTCTACGTGATTGATATGTTGTGGTTCGCGAAAAATTTGTCATGATTTTTGGTTTTCAAGTGCGTACGCGTTTATCAAAATGACAATTTGGCGGAGACAAAATTTGTAGTATATTTTGGTAGCGCCAAACAAATTTTGTCAACTGAAGAGATAAATGAAATTTCTACAGGTAAAAGGTTGTCGTGTGACGTGTAATTCGACTGTGACCCTCCATAGGAAAAAGGGGCTTATCGCATCAGCGTTTCAAGGCGTTTATATTTGAAACGCATTTGAAACCCGTTTGAAATAATTTGAAACACATTTCAAACAGTGTTAGAAACGTTTACTTTTTTTCAGCGTTTGAAACGTGGAGAAAACGCATTTGAAACGCCCATCTGCCAACAACCTGCATTATTACCTGACTGAAGCATAATTATTCGACAACACAACAAATGCTGGACTGAAGATGGTAAACGGTAACTTCAGGCGTCGTTAATGAAATTTAAAAAAGCTAGATAAATCACGGTGGTGCAGTCACACTTTTTACTTTTGATTAAAAGTTCAGTAATATTCCATCGTTAGGTCGATCAATAAAATAAACAACAAGAAAGTTAAGTGTGTTGCCGTGCATCTGTTCAGTAATAGATCACAGATGACGTCAAAAGTGGTAAGAACAAAAAAGTGGCCAACGAGCCGCTGCGGCGAGTTGGTCACTGATGTTTCTTACCACATTTTGACGTCTTCTGTGATCTATTACTGAACAGACCCACGGCAACATGGAATCTATTTGTTTTATATAATTTTGGAGATATTCGCTTCGGATTTTCACTTGAATGTACGCTAAATAAGCCGATAAAAATTATGTCAACAAACAGTCGAGGTTTAGGCCACAGTGTTTTTTCATGCACTCAAATAAAACTTTGTGAAAACTAAACGGCTTAAAATAAACTACAGCTCAACTCAGGCAAATGTTTCGAAAAGCAAATATTTAGAGACTAACCTCTATTCCGTCCTGATATGAGGAAAAACAATCTGAATTATTCCAGTCCAAATCCCGTTGCAAGTCGCTTATAAACGGCGAACGATAAGCTTTAATCCCGCTCAATTTATCGGATTCTGTTCACAAATTATGAGCTAAAGGACCATCATATTTTCCTCCACGTTCTAGCCAAGCTTGAAACAGCCCGATTTAAAATTCGTATCAATTGAACAACATTGAATTTCCTACGGAATATTTCCAGTTTGACGAAAATATTTCTCTGTTTTGAGCGAAGGATTTGTTGGAGCAGGCAGGGCGCCCGCGCGTTTTCCCGCTTCGTGACGTCATTCGTGCGTCCTGTACTCTAATAGATAACAGTTCTAAACCAATCACGGGCGCGAGTTTTACACAGTGAATTATATAATTATTTTTAGATTCTGTTATGTCAGCGCGAATGCTGCTGTGTAAACAAAGATATTACAGTATGACGACAATCAGAAGAGTATGAGTGATGAGTGATTTGAGAATTTTTGTTTATGTCAGCATGAATGCTGCGAATGCTGTTGTGACAAAGATCAAAGCCGCGTGCTGGATTGCAGAAAATTAATTCACCGCGCTTTCGGGAGTCTGACGTTGGACATCGTGACAAAATGATATTAGAAAATGGATTTTAGATCTACTATTGTTAAGTGTGTTAAATTTTTTTTTCGAAACGAGGAATGATTTTAATATGAAAATATCTTCTAAAATTAAAGACGAACTTTATATCTGCTTGGTTTGTAGACGAAAGATAAGATCATCTCATTTGAGCACAGTTTCCGTTGTTTTAAGAAAACAGTGGGTGATTGTATTCAAATTAGCTTGGGTTTTAAGTCTTGTTAGATGTACTGATCAAAATGACATGAAGGTAAATAAACTGAACAGAGTTTGTTGTCCGCAACTGAGAAGTCGGCGAGCTAGTTTACGAGAGCAGAGTGTTGCTAAAAGTGACCTAATAAATTTGTTACGTTAAACGTGAATCGTGCAGTGTACTGTAATTACCCAGTTCAGTTAGCTAGGATATGAGCAGAGTCAAGATGAGAACTGTTCTTTGATGGATTCTTGTGTAATAATTCGTCGTCTATTTATAATATGTCAATAATTTCGCGGCGTGTAATTGGTCGGGTTATTACACAATTACAGAGATAAAGGCAAATAGCTTTGACAGTTTGCAGGGGTTTTTTTGGCAGGTTTTTTTTTCAGTTTCGTGAAGTCAAATCCCTTTGTTTTGACTGTGATTGAAACGCCTCGTATGTACAGTGGAACCCGGATAAGACGGACACGAACAATTGTCCGTATTAAGCAACGTCTAATGACTGCAGTAAAAGACCAAGGAAGTGAAACTTTTGTGTTACGCCTGCCACGCAGCACAGTGAGCAAGACAGTTGTCAAACATGTCATGACAATATACAGTGCACAGATAAGCGAGGTTAACTTTGTATGAGAGCGGAAAAGTGACCGTTGTAATGTAAGATAAAATATATGAGCTTTTCGTCGGGACAAACAAAACTGTCCGTAATAAATGCGAAAGGGGAGGGGATAGCCTGCGTGCAGATGTCTCCTTTTCCTTGCGCGTACTAACTTTCGAGTGCCTCCCGAGTTTGTAGGGGGGTACCGCCGGGAAATTTTTGATACAGTCGAACCTCTACTAACGGCCACCTCTCCACAACGGCCACTTTCTTTTGTCCCGGCGGACAGTCCATACATTCACTCTTGTTTTAACCTCTCTACAACGGCCACCTCTCCACAACGGCAACGGCCATTAAAACCCTATCTTTTTTGGCGTACAGTAATAAAAGGTCACGCAACTTCATCTGTACCACGCATCGTCGGGCAATACAGTATCTTATATTGCGGCACGTGTTTAGCCAGTGATGGAAGAATCACACAATACTAGTAATACGTGACTCGCAGACCCTCGCGAAGCTTTTGTTGCCTAGTAACGGGCACGCCTGCGATTTGATCTGCAAGGTTTCCAAGAATCGCTGCAAGGTTTCTGAGAATCGTCGGACGAACGCCGTGTTTTTGCTATGCCACCGGATTTTGGTTTCGATTGGAGTTCGCTCGTCTCTCGATATCTGTAATAAATTGTAGCGCTCTTGTACTGTTTTCCCCACTTTTCCGTCCGAATGATCTGAAACCACCTCGCTTTTGTAGGTAAAATCTTCTTCGCAATATCGGATCGGCGAATTATTTTCAGACACAAGTCTTCGCGTCTACAATGAAAACTAAGCCATATGTTGATCGTACTTTGAGAAATGCCTGAGTCGTCTTTCCTTTTCCTGTTGTTGATAATGGATTTAATAAAGCCGGGTTTTTTTCACAAATGACCCGTATATAAATTTGTTCGATAAACAAACTTGGAGTAAAAATTGTTATTCTTCAGCAGCCGTTCCTGTTTCTACATTTACGTGTACAAAGATTACGTCGAAGTCAATGTTATTAAGCAAAGAAAAGGGGTTAAAAAAAAGAACGGCCTGGATTTGAACCGAAAAAAAAAAAAGAAAAAGAAGAAGGACCATGTCGGATTTGAACTCACGCCCTCAATCCCGAAGTTCAGATTTAAAAGTTAGCGCCTTAAGCCATTAGGCCACGAGCGCGCCGTGTGACGTCATGTCATCCCCCAACTCCACAAACAAACAATTAAATAAATAAATAAATAAATAAACAAATAAACAAATAAACAAATAAATAAATAAATAAATAAATAAATAAATAAATAAATAATAAATAAATAAATAAATAAATAAATAAATAAATAAATAAATAAATAAATAAATAAATAAATAAATAAATAAATAAATAAATAAATAAATAAATAAATAAATAAATAAATAAATAAATAAATAAATAAATAAATAAATAAATAAATAAATAAAATAAATAAATAAATAAATAAATAAATAAATAAATAAATAAATAAATAAATAAATAAATAATAAATAAATAAATAAATAAATAAATAAATAAATAAATAAATAAATAAATAAATAAATAAATAAATAAATAAATAAATAAATAAATAAATAAATAAATAAATAAATAAATAAATAAATAAATAAATAAATAAATAAATAAATAAATAAATAAATAAATAATAAATAAATAAATAAATAAATAAATAAATAAATAAATAAATAAATAAATAAATAATAAATAAATAAATAAAATAAATAAATAAATAAATAAATAAATAAATAAATAAATAAATAATAAATAAATAAATAAATAAATAAATAAATAAATAAATAAATAAATAAATAAATAAATAAATAAATAAATAAATAAATAAATAAATAAATAAATAAATAAATAAATAAATAAATAAATAAATAAATAAATAAATAAATAAATAAATAAATAAATAAATAATAAATAAATAAATAAATAAATAAATAAATAAATAAATAAATAAATAAATAAATAATAAATAAATAAATAAATAAATAAATAAATAAATAAATAAATAAATAAATAATAAATAAATAAATAAATAAATAAATAAATAAATAAATAAATAAATAAATAAATAAATAAATAAATAAATAAATAAATAAATAAATAAATAAATAAATAAATAAATAAATAAATAAATAAATAAATAAATAAATAAATAAATAAATAAATAAATAAATAAATAAATAAATAAATAAATAAATAAATAAATAAATAAATAAATAAATAAATAAATAAATAAATAAATAAATAAATAAATAAATAAATAAATAAATAAATAAATAAATAAATAAATAAATAAATAAATAAATATGACCGTAAAGGCCACACGAGAATTGCTCTCGCGTCAGCTCTTGGGGGACAGAATTATAAACCCCGCTACGCGAGGCCTTCGGCCTCGCTTCGCGAGGAACTAGAAAGTACAAGGCCCCCATTTTTTTCTATTTTCCATTTTTTTTACGCTTTTACAGTACTGTATTTTTATTTCAGTCGTAAATCGAGTACAGCTGATAAGGCTCTGTGTTTAAATTGCATTGCGAAATTGAAAAAAAAAATGCCTTGTGGCACAGCCAAGTCACATTAAAATAGAACCTCGCAGCCACTCACTCAAGCAAACAACCCTTGACAACTTAATTTCACGAAAGAGAAAGTAAACGATGTACAAACTGATGTACTCACTGTACCTTACTAGCTTTGTTTTGTTAACATTCCTGTTCTGAACATCATTTTGGTTTCTGTTTTATTGATACATTTTGATTGTGTTACGTATTCATATGCTATAATAAGCATTTTTAAATAAAAATGTTGTCCCCCCAAAAAAAACAAATGGTGTCATATTACACCCCTACCTCCCCATAACGGCCACCTCTCTACAACGGCCACTTACCTCTGTCCCCAAGGTGGCCGTTGTGGAGAGGTTCGACTGTATTTCGCATTTCGTGCGTTTTGATATGAAACCAGGCAGCAAAAAGCAAACGTATAAACATAAAAATTTCTTGCACTTTTTAAATTCAAAATGGATTAATGACAAACAATTGCAAGAAACTTTATGTGACATGTAATTTACAATTTACGGACAAATGTATCTATCGATTGACAGGATTTTGCTGCGGCCTTTCTATTTCGCTCTTCTGTGACCTCTGGCTCTGTTCGGTCCATTTTATCCAATATTGACACACATGCTGAGCCCTTTTGCAGTTCATTATTGGGGTACCCAGTCTTCTCTCATTTTGATAGAGCCTGGGGATTAAAATTCCGTATGAGGGTTTTAGGTCGAATTTATCGTTAACGTTAAATTCAGCTTATAGAATCTCAAGATCTGGTCCAAAATTTAATATGTCACCCAGCAAATCTACAAATGGCGGACCTTCGATGTTATCTTCGTTGATTCAGGCTTCATTTCCAGACTACACCAGTTAGCGAATTAGAGCTTTTCATTCACTTTATTTTCAGCCATCGGTCCACGGACGCACCTGTCGCATCCCTCGCCCTACGGGCCTGATTATTTTAGTGTGGTTAGCCAAAGCAAGAGATGTTGCCTTAGGGCTAGGGTTATCAAATGCAATACACCAAAGAAAAAAATAACAAAACCAACAAAGTTGCTGCACTATCCTCAACGGCGACAACTCGGAGAACGAAGTCTTGACCTATATTATCAATTGAGAGGTCTGGTGAGAGTTAACGAAAGCCATTGGCGTGGAAATGTTTATATCTAGTATGTCTAGTATACATGTTATAAAGGGATGATGTGGATTCATGACTGCTGGGTAGAGAAAAATATAACTTACTGATTGAAATCGTGAGAGTCCCTAACCCATTTCGTTTAATCGGCTCATGGGCTACATGTATGCGCATTCTCTGAGTAAAAAATGCAGTAGCCATGAGCACGCCTCGCGGGCCTATTTTTAATTTATGTTATTTCATTTCATATATAGATGTTATTGAACTAGCGCGAGGTCCGTATTGGGAAAATATTGGTCGAGTTCTTTTTTTGCAAGTTTATGGACCGAGCCGAAGGCGAGGTTCATAAACTTGGAAAAAAAGAACGAGACCAATATATAGAGGATATTACACGGCGGCGCGAAGATATGAATTTTATTTTCGAGTGGTAAAAACAATATTTTACTAACTCGCTGCGCTCGTTCGTAAAATATTGTTTTTACCACTCGAAAATAAAATTCATATATTCAAGCCACCGTATAATTTTCTTTTTATTATATAGACAAACGACAAAAGCACAAACTTTATCGCGAACTCTTGCAGCTCGGTGGCTGGACTTTCCGAATTTCTCTCCTTTCGTCTTCACTTGCAAGGAACTCCTTGAATAATTTAAGTCATATGAAGTTTTCTTCTTCGTGTTAACATTTTCCTACTCCTCAGTGAACGATTTCATGTCGGCTTCAGTGAATTTCACGAATGTATCGCCACAAGTCACCAAAGCGTATTATGAGAGTTTGTATGGAGCTGAAATTCGATCGAAAATAATTTTCACTTTTCCTTCGAAAAGTTGTAAATAATGTGAAATAAAGTTTAAAAACCTCACCTGTTGTCTTTTCCGGTGTTTTTATCGCTTCTGGAAGCTGCTATGGGCGAATTTCGACCTTCGGTCGAATCTGCCACTGTTGTGTACTAATATTAGTATTATATATTAGTTGATTTAATAAAGTCGGGTTTTTTTTTCACAAATGACCCGTATATAAATTCGTTCGATAAACAAACTTGGAGTAAAAATTGTTATTCTTCAGCAGCCGTTCCTGTTTCTACATTTACGTGTACTAAGATTACGTCGAAGTCAATGTTATTAAGGGGGTTAAAAAAAAGAACGGCCTGGATTAGAACCGAAAAAAAAAGAAGAAGTACCATGTAGGATTTGAACTTTCGCCCTCAATCCCGAAGATCAGATTTAAAAGTTAGCGCCTTAAAGGGGCACTGTCACGGATTCGCATGCGCGAAAACTGCTCACTTCCTGTCGACCATAAATTATTTGGCCGCCATTCCATAATGACGGTTAGTGAAAATATTTGCATGTATTTTGTTTCTAATCACGATTATGTAAAACAGTTAGTCATAATATTACTGTAACAGCGTGCGCTGTTCGCATACGTATTTCCGAAACATGATTTGCATACAAAATATTTTTGCAACGGCCGTAACGCAACGCACTTTTGACAGCCAAGCTTAGATTTATCCATTTGTACAGAAGTTTTCAACGGATAACCGTTGCCGTTGGAACGGCCGCTCAATATTTTTTTCTCAACGGATTACCTGGCTTAGCTTCGAACGGGTGAAGATTTTTTTCTGAACGGGTAGCAGCAGCCGTTGGAACGGCTGAAGATTTTTTTCGAACGGGTAGCGGCAGCAGTTCGAACATTTTTTCGAACGGGTAGTAGCAGCCGTTCGGCTTGCTAACCGTTCGGGTAGTGAACGGCTTTTAGCCTTTCGAACGGAAAGCCGTGTTGTACGTTTGCGCGTGAGAGGTCACAGCTGAGGTCACATCTGTTTCGATCACTCGTCTCCTCGACAACAAATGTGTCGCGAAGACAGTATCTTATCACTGTATCCTTCGTAACCTGCAACGAATTTCGCTTCAAGCCATGTTTTGAAACTGTTATCTTCAAGATAAATGCGTTTATGGGGTTTTGTCCACGCTCTCTTGGCTCTTGTCGGGTATTGAATATTCTTTTTCGCCCAGAATTACTACGCTTTCCACCGTGCCGCCGTCGCCACTAGTTGACGCCATTTTGGATTTGGCAACTCAAACTTGAAAAAGTTAGCCTAACCTTTTCAAGTTCGACTCGCGAGACTGGCGCATGCGTCCTTGTGACAGTGCCCCTTTAAGCCATTAGGCCACGAGCGCGCCGTGTGACGTCATTACTGTCAACCACGATTTCCACAAACAAACAAATAAATAAATATGATCGTAAAGGCCACACGAGAATTGCTCTCGCGTGAGCTCTTTGGGGAAAGAATTATAAACCCCGCTACGCGAGGAATAATTCCCAATACGGACCGAACAAGCTAGTTCAATAAAGTTTTTATTATGATGGGTTTTTAAAAAATTTGCTGAGAAATTAATGCAACCATTCTCGGCTAACGCGCGCGCGCCAAAGCTAAGCATATTCTTGCATTTTTCAGGCCACGTTGTGAAAAGTTTCGAAAAGTTTAACCAAAATTGTCCGCTAGACATGAGGAAAAATGTTTCTACTTAATAGAAAACTGTTTTCTTTTGTTCAATGTTTCATATAAGAAATTTGGCGAAATGAGTTCGTGAGCGGTCCATCTTTGCGGTCCGTATTGCAAAATTCGGACCGCTCAGGGAACCAATCAGAATGCTTCTTTTCATCGTGGACCAGTTTAACATATAACTAGTAATACGTGACTCGCAGGTCCTCGCGAAGCTTTTGTTGCCTAGTAACGGGCACGCTGCGATTTGATCTGCAAGGTTTCCAAGAATCGCTGCAAGGTTTCTGAGAATCGCCGGACGAACGCCGTGTTTTTGCTATGCCACCGGGTTTTGGTTTGGATTGGAGTTCGCTCGTCTCCCGATATCTGTAATAAATTGTAGCGCTCTTGTACTGTTTTCCCCACTTTTCCGTCCGAATAATCTGAAACCACCTCGCTTTTGTAGGTAAAATCTTCTTCGCAATATCAGATCGGCGAATTATTTTCAGACACAAGTCTTCACGTCTACAATGAAAACTAAGCCATATGTTGATCGTACTTTGAGAAATTCCTGAGTCGTCTTTCCTTTTCCTGTTGTTGATAACAGATTTAATAAAGTCGGGTTTTTTTTTCACAAATGACCCGTATATAAATTCGTTCGATAAACAAACTTGGAGTAAAAAATTGTTATTCTTCAGCAGCCGTTCCTGTTTCTACATTTACGTGTACTAAGATTACGTCGAAGTCAATGTTATTAAGGGGGTTAAAAAAAAGAACGGCCTGGATTAGAACCGAAAAAAAAAAAAAGAAGAAGGACCATGTAGGATTTGAACTTTCGCCCTCAATCCCGAAGATCAGATTTAAAAGTTAGCGCCTTAAGCCATTAGGCCACGAGCGCGCCGTGTGACGTCATTACTGTCAACCACGATTTCCACAAACAAACAAATAAATAAATAAATAAATAAATATGACCGTAAAGGCCACACGAGAATTGCTCTCGCGTGAGCTCTTGGGGACAGAATTATAAACCCCGCTACGCGAGGAATAATTCATTTTATTTGTATTTTTTATTTGTATTTTTTATTTTATATATAGGTTTTTTGGCCGGCCGGGAGGTCCGTATTGAGAAAAACTGTGCCCGTGGTCTTGAGTAAGGCCCGAGGCCGTTAGGCCGAGGGCCGTACTCAAGACCAAGGGCACAGTTTTTCTCAATACGGACGGTAGGCCAGTCCGGCACAGTTATCAGTTTTGATAACCTCATGACGTCACAACATGGCGCCAGTTCGGAACTCGGTGAGTTTTCGGAGAGACTCCACTTTGTTCGTTTATTTTTCGGTTGTGTTCGGGTTATCTACCCAGAATTCCAGGCGTTAACCATCTTCAAGTGTGCATATAAAATGGCGACCATCGGCAAACAATTATGCGAGATTTTCCTTCGCGATTTGAAGGGGTGGTTCAAAATGACAGTCAGTTTCAGGTATGTTTTTTCACTTTGCCGTCAATTTTCAATTAGTTGTAGATTTTTGTGGTACACGAAGAAAAAATGTCGTGATCTTCAATCTATTATCTTTCGATAAAACGCTTATTTATTGGAGTGCACGAAGGATTGTAAGAGTGCACTATGGTATTTTGATTTGCGGTCTGATTCCGCTACTGACCGCCATGTTTAATTGCTTGTGCTTCTAGGTAATGAGTTGAGTCGAAGGGCAGCATTATGGATTTCCACAGGGAAAAAATTGCCTCTTTGTGTCGATTTTGTGCGACTGAATATCGATGATTCGATGCGATGCACGGGTGCTGCGGTGGAAGAAGTGAAAGGAATAATCGCGAGCGTGATTTCAGAGCTCGGTGATCAAGGTATGTTGAGGTATGCTCTCACAGTACGATTTTGCGATTTGCCCAATATGTATAAATTATCTATTACAAATATATGCTCAGTGTTTTAATCCAGGTTTATGCCAGGCTCATAACAGTTCGAGCTCACGGCTGAGCTAGCAAACAACCTCAATATGCCATTGAACAATAACGATTCACGCTTGTCACAAATTATAGCCCGCTGCCTGGTAGAGTCGCTTCGATTTAATATCTAGGACAGATAGAAGGAGAAGCGACTCTGCGCACGTCGCTGCTCGATCGAATCATCGCCTCTCGCGCTTTTGAAATTCTCAGTACCAGAAAGAAACAGTAAGCTTATTTATTTGAAGTCCCATTCTATAGAAAAATTCATTGCCTGACGAGGGAATTCCACGTTAAATTTCACGCGAAAAACCGATATCGCACGAATCGCGAAGCGATGAGTGCGATATCGGTTTTTCAAGTGAAATTTAACGTGGAATTCACGAGTCAGGCAATGAATTTTTCTTGAATCGCATAGCCTTTTACAAAAGGAAAAGGAATTATTTTTAAATACTTTAATACAACAGCGCTCGAGAAAGCCATTCAACGTCAAGTGTCAGGACTGTCAGGAGCAAGCGAACGAATAAGAATCAAGCTAAAGATTCTGTCACAAGCTTTATATTTTATCCTCGTGGTAGAGGTTTTTCCATTTTAATTGGGGAAACGTTTAATATTTGTAGACATTTACGGGTTTGTCAGTAATTATAAGAACTCCGGCAAGTAGCAAAAACTACATAAGCTTACTGAAGACAGAATCATTAACACTTTTACTTCGGCCGTGGCACACTGAAATGAATCAAAAGAAAACCCGGGAAGAAAAGCTTTGGAA
>MU827433.1:17500-32354 GCA_029204205.1 Desmophyllum pertusum
TCAAGACACTTGAGGTGAAAGTACTTTCCATTTTTGCAGCTTTCTCCATGGCACTCAACTAACTTGTCTGTAGGGGTAGGCTTTGCATTGCAAATACAAATGCTGTCACATTTCATGGCTGCATGATCTGACACAACAGTAGGTCCTGGGGGTCTTCTGGTATTCCTTTTCCTCTTGAACTGAGGAAGTCTGCAACAGTGAGGGCAGTACCAGGTCTTTGGCATTGCCACGGATGTGAGAGAGAGACAAGAAGGGTGAAACCTTTGATAAGGGCAGTTCTTGTTACTACATAAAATGCTGTCCTCGTCTCTCTCTGTTTGACAGAAACAAATGGCATCCTTGCTTGGGAATGTAGGTGGTACTGTGCATCTTCGGGTATACCACCGTCCCAAAATCTCTTGGAGAATGCATATCCTCCAGAATGTTTCTAGTTTAGGCAAAACAAAGTTCCAGTGCTGCACATCTGGATATATACGCTGCACAAACAGGTGAATGTTTTTTGCCTTATCAATGGCATACACCACAAAGTCATCATATTGAAGATTTGGAACCGAGAAAAGTTGCTGCTGTACTTGATAGTAGTAGCTGTGGCTTTTTTTCAGCTGTAAATTCCCATTCACTCTTTCCAGGCAGGAATTTTTATGTTGAACATAGTCATCAAAGTTGCCATCAATGATAACTATTGGACATTTAACTTCCCCGCATCCACTTCCACAGCAGTCACATGACACGAGAAAATCAGGGGTGGCATGAAGAAATAAATTTTCTCTGTTGATGAATAACCCGCACTTTTTGACCTCTAAGTTCACATGACGTGCTTTCATGGATGCTTCATATGCCTTTATGGCATCACTTTCGTGCTTCTGGCCATACCTCGTAGCTTTGCTGTTGACTTTATAGAGGCTCGGATAACAAATTGTCTTAATCAAAGACTGGGAGGGCTGGGCAAGGTTTGTGTGAAAGGCTGAAAAGCACTGAGATGCACCAATTCTGCCAGCACGATGTCTATAAAAACCAGAACCACTTGCTTGATCTCGTGTGCTAATTTCTACTTTGTTGATATGTTCCTCAGAAACACCCAGTGTTACTTGAACACACATTTTGATTAATTCCGGGTAGTCCAGGTCAAGATTTTTTGTTTCAAACAAGTCAGGAATAATTGGCAGTGTGCGGCTTTCATCAATAAATTGGTCGGCATAGGGATCGATTAGGCTGAGTGCTACAGCTTTGATTTTACAATTGTTTAGTTTGGCATAGACTTCCTGAATTTCCCCATCTGATGGAATCGCATTTGCAACTGTTTGATCGCACCGTTCTAAAATTGTTTTGCTTCCTTCCCCAGTATTTTCAATTTTCTGTTCCAGCGCGCTTTTGAGTTTTTTTGCTGATGAAAAGTCTATTTCCCGTACCTTTGCATATGGCACTTCCTTCACATATGTTGGTAGAATCCACGTGCATTTCACTTGCGTACAGGCGAGCTTTTCTTGAATCCGTGTCACAGCTTCGATGTAAAACATCACGCTCGCTACATGGGAACAGGATTCAGCCAGTCCTGCCTTGCAGCCCAAACAATGCGCGGAGATAATGGTGCCGTCCTTTTCTACAATCATCCAAATGTTAACAAGAGGATCGTTCATTCGCTGTGAATGTCTCACCTTGCCCACAACAACAATCTTGCCCGCGATTTCTTTGCCTTGAACTAACGCAACGAAACCAGAAACCATTTGGTTGTACGCCTCCAAACTTTTGAAGGCCTTAAATTGCTGATTTGTGTAATAGCTTGTCTCCAAAACTAAATAGGAAAGCAAGTCCGAGACTTCTATAGGAGGCAAACATTCTGAGCTGAACTGCTCACTCGGTATGGCCGCTGGATCAACGCCAACCAAAGAAATTTTCTTTAAATAGCGCTCTCGGACGTGGCTTTCGATGTTTTTCGCGTAGGATGAAAGCACTGGTATCTCATCTTGTGATTTTGGGTTACTTTCTTGGGAAATATCCATTGGAAAGACGAATTATTCGAAGACTTTGAACGCGAGCGCTTAGAAATGGCATAGATTTGCATACAATTTCACACCTCGCATGGGCACCAACATGGCGGAAACCTAATTTGCATAATATTATGACGTCAGCTGAAAACCGAGAAATCGGCGTCGCTCATGAAATTACGCCGGCGCACGAGGTCCACCAGCTCTAGGAGGCTCTCGATCGAAATCGAAATGAGCTTTGCCAGTTAATTATGGACAAAGATTAATCCGTATTTGCCGGAAGTCAGGGCAAAATTCCTCTTCTAAACCTTTCCTTTCAGTACAATTTACTGTACAACCGGAATCGAATGTTACTATGTTTTCTCAGTGAAATGACCCCCATATTGAAAGATGACGGTTGCTATGATAACATGTCACGTGAACTTAAACTTGAGATTTGATTGGCTAATAGTTTGTTTTGGACCCGGTTACTTCGTTTGAATTTGATAAAGAAATATTGAAATCTCAGGCTTGTTTTGCAAAATCTGTTTTTCACGCGCGCTAGTACATGTAGCTCAGCAGAAGACTACCGAAGAAATAACCCAAGTAACAAGAAACTCAGACAATTAATTTTTACACCACAAATATGTAATTACAGAAATGGAGACTAGAGCGGCATTTCATCACAAAGCAGCTGAAACGAGAAGCTATTTCCATTTTCACAAAAACCATTCAAAGCCGCCGTCAAATTCTACGACAATCTTCGGCAATCTTCCATACATTACTCTTGCCGTAAACAAATATCATGAAAAGCATTTTTCGAGCAAAACTGTTCCCAGTTACAGTCTTTACGTATACTACAATTTTATTTCACATGTTAAATCTGATTTTTGCCATTCGGTGGCAATTTGCAGTTTTCATTTTATGCGAAACCCTGACAAACTTCGCCTGCATAAGCTCTTTCAAAGCCGACGGCATAAAATTGATACGTGCCGAGAATTATAAACGGAAATACCGGTAGCCACAAAGTTATTTCTTGAATGAAAATTAACGGAAGGTTTGTTTTGGAAAAGAGAGAAACGAAAAGCAAACAATTAAAACGAAGGAATTGAGTCTAAACACGGTGAATTGTAATTTAAAACCCGCAAGTTTGAACGTAAAACTGATTTCCAAAAACGAACAACAAACTTGACTAAAACTAAATTCTGTCGGTTAAAATCAAATGACTACTCGCCTTTTTGAAGAAATGCAAGCTCTTTAATTCCACTGCGTAGTTCTCCATTCACTTGACAACGATAAGAGAGCAAAATAATACGAGAAATTCAGTAAAAAGCTTCTTCGCATCGACCTTCACACGTTGCTGAATTAAAATGTTTTCGCTTGTAGCGCATGCCTACGCTACGATTCCGCGGGTCTCCGCCGGGTTCACGGGCAATTTTTCCCGCTCCCGGGACCAATATTGGCTTGATTAATATGTTTTTGTTGGTCTTACAGTATTAAACGCATTCTGGCAGTTTTAAAAAGCTAAGCGAAATTTTCTACCTTCGCGCGTTGCTGAAACGGTCCGTGAAGCCTCGGTTACCGTGACCGTGGTCAGAGATAGGAGAATACCGCCCGCTCCCGGAACCAATCAGATTGCAGGATTCGCAGGATACCGCCCGCTCGCGCACTGAGAAAAAAATAAATATATGTTATTACTTGGTTCTGTATAAATGCTAGAAATCTTGAAATCTTGTATTGAAAAATCTTTTTTCACGCGCGCGCGTATTATCGCAAGGTCGCTATAAAACTACCGAATAAATAAAATTTAATCCAAATAACAAGAAACTCCGATGATTAATTTTTACACCAAAATATGTAATTACAGAAAGCTATACGTAGCTGTGAAGAACAGACGATGGAGACTCAAACGGAATTTCACCACTAAAAGCAGCTGAAATGAGAAGCTATTTCAAATTTAACACAAAAAACCATTCAAAGTCGCAACCGGCGGCAAATTTTAGGACAATCTTCAATACTCTTGAAAGCATTTTTAGAGCAAAAGCTGTTTCCTCAGTTTTCACCAATTTCATTTCTCGTGTTAATCTAATTTTTACCATTCAAATTATGGCAATTCATAATTTTCATTTTATGCGAAACCTTGACAAACTGTAAACTTGCTTTCAGTTTTCGTTCACGTACGGCACAACTGATTTAAGTTTTATTAAGCTTACGTGCCGAGGATTTATTTTCTGGGACCTACCGGTAATCACTAAGTTCTTTCTTGAATGAAACTTAACGGAAGGTATGTTTAGGAAAAAAAAGAGAAACGAAAAAGCAAATGATTAAAACTAAGGAAATGAGGTCTAAACACGGAGATTTATAATTAAAAAAATTACAGAGCGCGAGCGGTGGAAAACTGATTTCCAAAAACAACAAACAAACTCAAAATTATGTCGGTTAAAATCAAATGAAAACTCGCCTTTTTGAAGAAATGCAAGTTCTTTAAATTCCACTGCGTAGTTCTCCATTCACTTGACAAACGGTAAGAGAGCAAATATAATGAGAAACGGCAGTATAAAAAGCTTCTTCGCATCGACCTTCGTCCTTCGCACGTTGCCTGAAATTAAAATGTTAGCGGCCATGCCTACGCTACGATTCCGCGGGTCCTCCGACGGGTTTTCACTGGCAATTTTCCCCCCGCTCCCGAGACAAATTTTGGCTTGATTAATATGTTTTTTGTGGGTCTTACAGTATTAAACGCATTCTGGCAGTTTTACAAAGCTAAGCAAAATTTTCTACCCGAGTAAATTGCGCAGTGGTCGGAGCGGTCCGTAACTCGGGGTCCGTACTGCAGGATACGGACCGCTGAATCGCGCGCTCTTAGCCCAATCAAATTCAAGGATTTGGATACGGACCGCTAAAAAAAAAAAAAAATTATTTTATTTGTTTTTATTTATTTATCGATTGATTTTTTATTTTTATATCTGATTTTATTTTGTTTTTTATTTATATTTTATTATTTGTTTTTATTTGATTTTTTTTACTTTTTATTGATTTTATTTTCATTTTTTATCTTATTTTTTTATTTATTTATTATTTTTATTTAATTTTTTAAATTTTAAATTTTGATTTATTTTTTATTTATTTTATTTTATTTTTTATCTGATTTTTAATTTTTAATTTTTAATATATTTTTATTTCATTTTATTTCCATTTTATGCACGTAACAGTCAACTCTCGTTTATAGCGGCCCACCCTCAGGACGTTGTTTGGAGTCCGTAATAATCTCTGATTTTCCTACCCTGTTTAATAAGACAGAATTCGATTTTTGAGATCCCTTCTAAGACATTTAAACTAAAAGTCATACCCTGTTTTATTAACACAAGAATAGAATAGTGATTACAAATGTTTTTACAGCTTATGGAATCAACTGAGCTGTTTGCGCTAAATGCGCCAACAAAAATGGTAAAAATTCGGCTTGTGCTTAGGTTTCTATAAATTAACCGTTATATGCTTATCCTGACATTAGCCCGTGTAAAGATATCCCGCAAAAAAGGTAATAAAATCGATACCCCGGTCCAAGACAAAAAACCATACCCTATCGGGCCGCACATCCCCGTTAAGGCCAGATAAGGGAGTTTCCCCCCCCCCCCCCCCCCCCCCCCCCCCCCCCCCCCCGCCCCCGAAGACAGTGCTACAAATAGTAATGCACAACCAGTCGACCCTATCACGTGATGAAGACCAGCATTGCGGTTGAAACGTCCGCGATCCTAACCAAAGTGGCAATATCATGTGACAAACGATTTAAAAAAAAAAAAAGCTATCTATCAAACTCGTGATGAACTACCACACCTTTTGAAAACATAATTTTTGTATTCTACTGATTCAGCCTTCGCTCGATCCATCGGTCGTTGGAAAATCCGAAGAAGAGCAAAGTTAAAGAGCACATATTTAATTATGTTTCCCTGTAAAAGTTCGTAAATTAAACTTCTGTTCGAAAGATTTGAAATTATCTTAACTTCCAAACGTTTAATGTTGGTGCATATTTTTGGGGCTGCATGAAAACAGCCGGTGAAAGAAAACAGGTCTTTCACCCGGGTCTTTCATAGCCTGCTAGCATGATCGCAGGCTCATAATTTGGGGAAGGTGCGAGCGGCGATAGCCGCCGGTGAGGAGTCTGGGAGGGAACAGGAGAATATGAGCTCACTATCTCTCGCTCCCGCCCAGACTCCTGGTTTTCGCGGTTTATAGCCGCTCGCGCGTTCCCCAAATTGTGAGCCTGCTCGCAGGCGAGGTCTTTCACTTCTGCGTATGCAATTTATTTACTTGTGAACGATCTAAGACTCGAAACGAAACATAACCAAAATGAAATTAACGAATATTAACTGCGACATAATAATAGATGAAGGTTTACTTGAAACCAGCAGTAGCTATTTTATATTTTATTATTTGTTTTATTTTATTTTTTTACTTTTTATTGATTTTATTTTCATTTTTTAGTTTATTTTTTTAATCTTATTTTTTATTTATTTATTTATTTTTATTTTATTTTTTAAATTTCCTAATTTAAATTTTTAATTTTTAATTTAATTTATTTTATTTTTTATTTATTTATTTATTTTATTTTTATCTTATTTTAATTTTTTAATTTATTTTTATTTCATTTTATTTCATTTTATGCACGTACAGTCATCTCTCGTTATAGCGGCCACCCTCAGGGACGTTGCTTGGAGTCTGTAATAGCGTGAGTGATTTTCAGTCAAACCTCTATGCTTTTGCCGGGTGGAGGGCTGGATTTTTGTTCGTAATAGCGGGTGTCCCGCAAGGCAAGAGTTGACTGTATTGCGTTACACCCTTGTAAAGTTAAAAGAGATCGAATAAACGACATGAATATCTGAGGTTTGCGTGATTCACGGAGCCAATCTTGGTAGGGATCGAATAGCGCGCTATCATAGGTCACAGCCAGATATATTTAGCACAGTTTTGCAACAAGGATGTTTCTTGCATTCGTCTTTGCTTTCCAAATATCAAATTTTTCGATGCAATTCCTGTATAAGCTCAATACGCTGATAAACCTCGGGAAATATTTCAGCTCGTACAGCCTAGGGAAATGAGTTTCTCTTACGAACAGGCTTCAGTGCACGGTTGGCCGAGTGGGGGTCCGGGGGCACATAAACCCAGCCAGCCAAACCAGCCATAAAACAAACAAGACGAAGGGCATAGTGTGGACGCCCCACAACACAAAAAAAACAAAGGAAGAATTCGCTTCAATTCGCCCCTAACCGCTCGCTGCAGTCTCTCCGGTCATGCCATACATGTATTTCTGCACTGTTTCCACACTGTTTTTTTTTTTAGGAGTTTCGTTGTCAGCATTTATTGCCTATAAAATAAGTAAAATCCACGCTGATCTACCTCTGTCGACAAAAACCCAATAGACCTTGTTGTGGTTTAGGCGGCCATATTCAGTTGTCGGATATAGGCAAATCCAATGTGAAATATTTCCACGAGAATATAATTTATCAACGACTTACAACTCGGAAAAACCAAGATAGCTGGCAAAAGATTTTAGCCAATTGAGTTTGAATAAACTTCCCCCAAACTCTATAATTTAATTTCGAAAAATGGCGGCCCGGAAGTGAAATGTATGAAAAATATTAGTTTACTGTTTTTACGTTTACTGTTCCATGGAATGACTCCAAACCAAGGCGGTATTATGGTAATTAAAATGATAGTGATTGCTTGTCAAGAAACTCATGGTAAACCAATTTTAAAAAACAATCCACAGTAAAGTTACATGGAAAGTGCATAACAAAAACAAACAATGTTAATACTAATTCAGTCTGCTGAATGCTGCTCTTAAAAATTAATATTCTCTTTTATTATACGACATGGCATTTTCGAGTGGCGAATACGCACAAAGAAGTGCGAATACGCACAAAGACGAGAGCAAATATGGAGACCGTATTACACGGGTCTCAGTTCCCCTGACCGCGCGCTACGGAAAACACTGTTGAAAGCCTATATTTTTGGAAAGAACTATGTCGTATAATAAACAATTTATTCAGCGGAAAGTTGTGTAATACGGGCTGGGCATTTTTACTCGTCAGTGTTTATTTTTTCACGCCTAAAGGCTCGAAAAAATAAAAACTGACTCGTAAAAATACCCAGCAATATTACACAACTTTCCGCTGAATAACCTCTATTTATTAAATGACAAACTGGTTCACCATGAAAAGGAGCATTCTGATTGGTTCCCTGAGCGGTCCGAATTTTGCAATACGGTCCGCTAAGATAGACCGCTCACGAACTCATTTCGCCGAATTCCCTTTATGAAACATCGAACAACCCAAAACGGTTTTCTATTAAGTAGAAACATTTTTCCTTACGTCTGGCGGACAATTTTTGGTTAAACCTTTCCTAAAGTGGCCTGAAAAATGCAAAAATATACTGAACTTTGGGCGCGCGCGCATAAGCCGAGAATTGTTGAATTAATTTATCAGCAAAAGTTTTCAAAAAGCCATTATAATAAAAAAAATTTATTGAACAAGCTTGTTTGGTCCGTATTGGGGAATATTGGTCTCGTTCTTTTTTTGCAAGTTTATGGACCGAGCCTTCGGTCCATAAACTTGCAAAAAAAAAATAACTAGACCAATATTTCCTCAATATGGACCTCATGCTAGTTCAATAACATCTATGTCTCAAACACCTCTCAACATTGTTGAGAGGGGGTGTCAAAAGGCCTCAACATCCGGGCTCTCAACAAATGTTGAGAGAATGTTAAGACCGTTTGTTCGTGGCTTTAGTATAGAAGGGCTTCATGAATCCTGACCCTGTTCTGTTTCTGCGCTGTTGCAGACTTCGCAAGTTCATTCAGTGACTTTCATCAAAAAAGCTGTACCGCTCGTTTTCCTCTGTTCTAAGTTGTACTCCCGTACTGTCCATGCTTTCTTTTCGGCCGGTTCACAGTTGGAGTGCAACAGTGCAACCTCGTCCCCAGGTTGCTCTCGGCGTTGCTTTCCAAGATAGCGGCTGTTAGTTCGGTTGAACTGACACGAAGGTTCTAGGAAACTACGCAGACTGAATAATGTGGTATACTACCTACATGAAATGGCAAGTGACCAATCAATCGTAGCCATTTTGTAAAAGCGTAAAATTGTGCATGCGCATTATTGACTCTTCGTCTATATTTGCCTCTCTTCATTCTTTGCGCGTTTTATCTTTGTCGTGCTTGCCTACTAAAGACTGGGACCCATGAAGCCTCTGCAGAGGTGAGAAAGACCGTGCGCGGCTAACTATTATTTATTTCTTATAACCGTATTTACTCAAATACACTTCCCCTCAATTAAACGCCTCCATGAACGCCAAAGAAAGAAAGAAACGCCCCGGGCATCTTAAAATAGCGGTAAACGTAAAACCTCTTGAAATGAACGGATAGATGTAGATGATATAGGGTTTAACTTTGTGCAGCACGGCCGATTATATATCAGTTTAAGACACAAATCTCTGATTTTCCCCCTGTTTATAAGACAGAATTCCGATTTTTGAGATCCCTTCTAAGACATTTAAACTAAAAGTCATACCCTGTTTATTAACACAAGAATAGAATAGTGATTACAAATGTTTTTACAGCTTATGGAGTCACTGAGCTGTTTGCGCTAAATGCGCCAGCAATGGTAAAAATTCGGCTTGTGCTTAGGTTTCTATAAATTAACCGTATATGCTTATCTTGACATTAGCCCGTGTAAAGATATCCCGCAAAAAAGTAATAAAATCGATACCCCGTTCAAGACAAAAAACCATACCCTATCGGGCCGCACATCCCCGTTAAGGCCAGATAAGGGAGTTCCCCGGCCACCCCCCACCCCCCGCCCCCGAATTCAGTGCTACAAATAGTAATGCACAACCAGTCGACCCTATTACGTGATGAAGACCAGCATTGCGGTTGAAACGTCGCGATCCTAACCAAAGTGGCAATATCATGTGACAAACGATTAAAAAAACAACAAAAGCTATCTATCAAACTCGTGATGAAACTACCACATCTTTTGAAAACATAATTTTTGTATTCTACTGATTCAGCCTTCGCTCGATCCATCGGTCGTTGGAAAATCCGAAGAAGAGCAAAGTAAAGAGCACATATTTAATTATGTTTCCCTGTAAAAGTTCGTAAATTAACTTCTGTTCGAAAGATTTGAAATTATCCTAACTTCCAAAACGTTTAATGTTGGTGCATATTTTTGGGGCTGCATGAAACAGCCGGTGGAAAGAAAACAGGTCTTTCACCCGGGTCTTTCATAGCCTGCTAGCATGATCGCAGGCTCATAATTTGGGGAAGGTGCGAGCGGCGATAGCCGCCGGTGAGGAGTCTGGGAGGGAACAGGAGAATGTGAGCTCACTATCTCCCGCTAGCATATATAGCCGAAGACATACTCGTCTTGGTGCCCGAGCACCAGTGCCTGGGTGCTGTGTTTAGACACTGGGTACCCAAGATATCGTCATGTTGGCCGTACCCGAGTACAAAGTCTCGACCTTGTACTCGGGTACGGGCACCGCTGCCAAAATTCTGGCGTGGGTACTTGAAAAAAAGGTATGTTCACATTAGTGCCCAGCGAGAATCGTACTCGGGCACCAAGTGTGAACATAGGCTAGTTATAGAAAGTTACTCGTCTCGAATTTGAATCGGTTGTTATATTCTCAATAGACTACGACAAGAGACGATGATCTAAGAGAAGGATTCCCCGTGCCCCATGGTATTTTTTTGAAATCTATTAATAGTATTAATAGCGCCACGTTGTGAATAGCCTGCGTAGCAAGCGTTCCTGTACGAACGAAGAAGCTTTTTCCGCGATCGAAGAGCTTTTTCTGCATTTTGGCCGTGCGAAAATTGGGGCGAGAGCAAAAAAAGTCGGGGGTGGGGGGGGGGGGGGGTGGGGGAGGGGGTGGGGGTTAGCGCTGAGGGAACGCTGCAGATTTTGTCGGTGTCATTTTAAAGTAAAATTTGGAACTACATCTCAGCCAGGAAAACCTGGTTATATTTCAGTTCAGAAAATCTTTTCAAACCAATGAAAACCATCAAAAAGAAAAGGAGAAATCCTTGCCGATACTGAAGTTGTGTAGTAATCCATGCGCTCGCAAAAATTAGAAATTTAAATTTGGGGACACTACGAACTCGCACATAGTTCGATAGGTAGCCAGGCTGCTGCTTGCAAAACTCCACCGAAGCAGAGCATCATCATAACGTCTCCAAAGCGGCTGCTCGAACGCCACCGGCCGGGCAGCAGTCTGTGTCGCAAAAACTGTTCGTGTCTATTCCCCGTCTCACAAAAAGCTTCTCGGAAGTTTCAGTACAATTTGCAACAACAGAACAGTCACAGCAAATGCCCAAAAGGATTGTGTTGAATCGAAGTTGAACATCGACGATTTACCAACTGATGGGACACTATAAAGTTATAGTAGTACCGGAAAAGTGACAACAAGAATTCCTCACGAGGAGGAACCTTTTTGCGCGAACATTTGCCATTGACAACTACTTGTCAAACTTGTCAATCAACGAAACCACGCCGCACCAATCAGAAACCCCGTTCGTCCACGAACGGGGTTTTTCAGAATCATGGGGTCTGCTTGCAAGCGTTCCCTCAGCGGGCAACCCCCTCCCTACCCCCTCCCCACTCTCCGTCTTTTTTGCTCTCGCCCCAAATTTTCGCGCGGCCAAAATGCAAAAAAAGCTCTTCGATCGCGGAAAAAAGCTCTTCGTTCGTACAGGAACGCTTGCTACACAGGCTATGTTGTGAAAGTTATTTTTATTTTCTTTCTAATTGAGGATCCGACATGACGCCACTCGAACGGACCAATCATCAGTCCAGCGCATTTCTTCTTTTGGAAATGTTTTCATCCTCCGACCAAAACAAACAATTATCCAATCAGAGCGCGAATTTGGAGTCACGTGGTGCGAAATTTCACGATTGCGATCGCGCGCGAGTTGAAAGCTCTGAGTCGATCTAACGCGATGCTTTGAATGAAACAATCTATTTACGTTTATTTCTGGCCGGGATTAGCTGCTTGCTGGACGAGAAACATGGCTTTGATATATTTTAGCCTGGAATAAGTTGTGACGAGCGCTTGCCTTTCTTGTCGCGCTCTAGATCGAGCTCTTGTCGCGCTCAGAACGGAGATCGCCCTTCGTCCTTCGACAAATCCGCAGGCTATACGCTTTCAACATGGCTTTGATATCCTTAGCCAGCAATGAGTTGCGACTAGTTCTTGTATTTATATTCTGGTCGCGCGCTATCATGATGTTCAAAACAAGCTAAAAACTGAACAGTTTGGTTTAGGTTACAGTAACAGCGAACGAACAACTGGCGTGCTGCAACAGTCGCAACAATCACGCATCGATCGAGTTATTTTGCATCCAAAGCCTAACATGACCTCCTAAAATTTGTAGAAAGAGAAACAGGGCTGTGATATATTTTGACCAGGAATATTGGGAGGAGCACTTGCCTTTCTCGTCGCGCTCTATGTTCAAAACAGATCGAGCCGTCTTGGTTCAGAAATAATCTATTTACGCTTACACGTATACTGTCCGGGATATATATAACTGCTTGCAGAAAGCGAAACATGGCTTCGATATCCTTCTAGCCCAGGAATGAGTTGCGACTAGCCCTTGTATTTCTCTTCTGGTTCGCGCGCTATGTTCAAAACAGAGCTATTGGTTAGGTTATAATCGGCTGTTGTATCAAAATCGAAACGCTGCAACAATACACGCATATCCTTAGCCTGGTCTGTGACCTCTTAAAATTTGCAAGAGTGAACACTCGAAGGCTCTATTCTACGTGAAAATCCTCCACATAATACAACATGCTCGTTTACTGCGTTAAAATAAAAATAAAAACACACCTGAAGCAACTGAGTAGGTCAGAAGACATAATTTAATATAGAGCAGCAAATGTCCTGTCACCTTTTAATACAACAACAAGGAAAACGATGTCGATATCCTAGTTCTGTTGCCAGTTGTAGCGCTCACTTGGACGGATGTAGAAACGCCTCAACCTCGATTCCATGCTCTCTCTCCTTTTCCTCCCTTGTCGTTGAGTAGAGAGACCCTGGTTGCGGCTGGTCACGTGACTATGCGGTTACAACAATACCGCAGGGAGGGTGGGTCTTTGAGGCCGTTTTGTCAAGGTGAACAATAATTACTAACCAAGGGATCGAAGGGGCAAATCGAGTTTGGTTCAAAATGGAACAGCATTTGATACGGCAAGATTATGTTAAAAGTGAAAACAGGCTATTTGTATGGAAACGTTTGTTTTTATTCTTTACAACTTCATGACATGAACATGTATACGTGACGGATATTTTCGAGCCACAAAAGCAGCGGCGCGAAAATTACGAGAATGGAAAATTCGCCTTGCGAACATATAAAGCTACCGGCTCATTTAATATAACGATGAACCATCGACTTCATTCACTTTTACACTAAGTAGACAGGTTCATGATCGTAAAGCTAAACTAGGTTGTAGACCAGACACCTTGGTCTCAAACCAACTTTGAAAACAACAATAAGCTTGGCGAGCTCGTTCACAGCTGACCCTGCGAACTCACTAAATTAAAACACAACGGCATTTATTTACAAATTCATTTGGAGCGAAATAGTCAAAATTTTAGGATAAAAGAGTAGCTTTCTATTTTCTCTAACTGATTCTGTGTTAGTTTGACCATAATATAGTTTTCTGGTGTCAAAAAATCTACAACAACAACCGCTCGAAGCGGTTCCTTGAAAATCAACAACCTTGTACGGCACGAAATATGTCAAACGGACTGTACGAAGGAATTTTTTTCATCGGCAGTTTTGCAGTGAATACAATTTAACGATCACTTAAATTCGTTACCTTAAAGCTGTCCACATACCAAGCTTACATGTAAACTTAATTCTTGAAATGATCGGCTTTCTTCCGTGGACAAAATTCCGTTGTAAAACGTCCGATCGATCGTCGTAGTTGTGCAGTTCTGAGAATTACGCAAGCAGTTTCCGAGAAAAGATCATCGCAGTGATCTTCGCAAACGGCCTGGCAAAGCCTGTAGAAGCTTGAATAACCACATGTAAGCATATGTACAAACTTTTTTGGTGCTTTCTTTTCTGCGAGTTGTTTGAAGACCTCCTGCGTCTGCGAGTTGCGACTCAGAGTCAACGCTCTCACCCTCTCATGGTAGATTTGTCACAGCAACAACTCTAACACTCTACCACCCCTCCCTTCGAATATATTTTTTTACCACCCAGAATTTGGGTGGTCACGTGACCAGCCGCAACCAGGGTCTCTCTACTCAACGACAAGGGAGGAAAAGGAGAGAGAGCCTGGAATCGAGGTTGGAAACGCCTGATCAATCTCTTTCAAAAATACGAAGAGATATGGTCTTCATTGTCATGTTATGTTGCAGTTCAGCTGTGTCACTAACCGCAGAAGCTTTCAAAGGTCAGATCAGGTCAGCCGCTCACAAATGTCACAAAATCACACAGGCAATCAGCACAAATACAATTCAAAGGTGGCAGCCATTCAAAGGGTTTCTTACTTTCTTTTTCCTGATTTTGTGAAGCTCGAAATCGAGAAGTGTTTTCTTTCACTTGTGGCAAATCCAGACTGAGTGGATTTCGGCCGATCCTTCCCGATTTCAACGTCTATAAACATGCATAAAGCCTTGCACTCTGTCTCAAACAAAGAAACCTCACATCCTCTTGTGTCACTTTTGTACATATCCGTTCAGCACATAATCAGCAGCGATCGTACATATAACTAGACTCGTAAAATGAAAATTTCAAACTCAAGTGGAGTCCACACGGGAAGATTTCAAAGCCGCCATGTTGTGACGTCACGCTATTGTTTAGCGCATTTCCAAAGAAGAAATGCGCTGGACTG
>MU827434.1:0-31969 GCA_029204205.1 Desmophyllum pertusum
AAAATGTCAATTGGTGGTTTTCATCAACATTACAAAAACTGTTTGCTTGCATGACCAACATCAGAAAATTAACAGATAAAAGAACTGGCAGAAAGAAACGTTTTTTCCAAATTATAGCTTTGCGTTTTTCATAACCGAGTTATTGCCAAACTAATTTTCAGAAAATTACAGTATTTAGTATGCCGCCGCCATGTTTGTGTCCTTCAGAGGGGCACAAATATGGCCGCCATAAATCGCACAAGAAGTAGGAGTAGATTCTACCGTCAATATCATTAGCTTTCACTTCAAATCTGTTTAGACATCACTTCTAAATTATTATCACGTCTAAAAATTTAAAAATGTCATAAAAATGTCCGTTTTTGTGACAGTTCAGAAACACGTTCATCCGGGACTTCACAAATTTCAAAATGCTCTAATTCCAAAACGAACTACTGGATCGATACCAAACTTTCCATAGAGATTAATGATTTTCATGTCTAGAATATATAAAAATAATAGCTTTTGTAGGATTGACAGTTTAGATTTTAGAATTTTGATGACGTCAGATGAAAACAAAGAATAGCAATAGTACTGAGCTAGTGTGATCTCGGAATGTTTTCTCTTTTAGCTTTTTAATTCACGCTTTCTCTTCCTAATTTTCATTTTTCTTTATTCTGTTTTTCTTCTTCTTCTTTTCAAACACACCCAGCCACATCACATGTCGTGTTTTGATTATAAACTCAGAATTCGCATTTTAAATTTACATTAATCGCTCGACATGTTTTCTTGCCAAACGATCAAAGTGTTTCGCATCTTCAAAAGTAAATACGATGCCATTTACGGCCTGTAGCTGACCGCGCGCGTTTCATTAACCTTTCTTTGTGAACCGCTCTCTCCGTGACAGCTTGTTGCTATGTACACGTAGCCCTGGAAACACGGAGACCTTTCCGTCGTTTATACTGTTGCTTTTGAATCACTTAAAAACGCAGTGATTAGTCGAGAAAGATCTATTATTCCAATCTGACCTCCAATGGTGTTATTGACGACAGAGTGAAAAATAGACCAATTTCGATTGATTAATATTCTAACTTGGCTCCGAGGCTTAGGGGAATAAGACAAAAGAAATAGTAAAGAAATCACATCGAGGTTGAGGGATGAATAAATAATTTCTTTTGTTTTATTCCCCTAAGCCTCGGAGCCAAGTTAGAATTTTAATATATCGAAATTGGCCTATTCCTTTTCCGTAATTTAAATGCATCAGAAATTTCCATATGGTACTTGTTGTGACTGGTAAATAAATCGTAATAATAACTGTATAATCATCAATTCTAGAGATTTATGAAATACATTGGATGAACTAGACTGAAATATAGGTGAATGCACTGAAGCATTCGCCTAGAATAGTTTTACGCCTTCTTTATTTCGACGGCCATACAAGTACACAGCATATACTCGATGAATTTGGAATCTAACACCGTCCATTAGGAATCATATCAACTAAAATTTCCTAGAAATGAGACGACGACCCGGGGTTTCCCGGAAATGCTGTAGCTAATTTAAATATGCATATGCTTTCTCGCCGCTGATGCTGCTGCTTTTAAAAAGACCTTTATAACAATATAAACCTTAAATATTGCAGATTGTGACCAAAAGAAACGGAGGATTCTGGGAACGAGAATGGAACGAGTCTGAACCGAAAACAGTTTTATACATAATAGGTTTCGCTTCAATGGGTACAAAACTCGAGACAAACTAATAAGGGCCTGTTTACATGGAGGGAGGGTGACCCGGGTACCCGGGTCACCCTCCCAGCCGGGCTAAAACATAGCCCGCCTTTACATGGGCGGGCGCGATTTATTAAGCACTACACAACAAACATGGCAGCAAGAATAAAGGCTATAACGGCGATTTTGCTGTTTTTATCGCTTGTTTCCGCCATTATCGCGTGTTTTTCCAAGTCAACAGAGATAGCCCGCCTAGGCGGGTGACCCGGTTTTGACCGTTTACATGCAGAAAGGATAGCCGCCTAGCCGGGTGACCCTGGCAAGCAGACAGGGTGACCCGGGTAGGCGGGTGACCCTGTCTGTCATGTAAACACTTCAGTGTGCTTTGTAAAAAAATGTATGGAAAAGTTAGCCCTCCCAGGTAGCCCGGCTAGGAGGGTGACCCGGGTTGCCGGGTCACCCTCCCTCCATGTAAACCCTAACCCTAAATCGATTTTGAAACCTGAATCCGCAAAACTGACTCCACACTCCATAATGATTCAAAGATTGAAACGAAACACAGCCTGGAAACGAAGTATTGAAACGATTTTGCAGCTTCATAGAACACAAAACACTTTGGCAGGGGATAAATACGATCGATCACGGTCGTCCAAATTATGCAAGAAAGGCGTAACATTTCTGAAACTTTGCACTTTTGTCTCAGTCAGTGTCTTACAGTAAATCTAAACCTACCATTTCCGCTGAACAGGCTTAAACAAAGTTCAATCAACCTATCGATCTCTCTCCATCGATCTCTCTTCCCTTCGGTTTAGAATCTAATCTAAACGAATCTACTAATCTACGCGCGTGTGTAACGGAATGTGTAACGGTGTAACCACAGGTTTACCATTCTCTGTTTGTGTGGTCACAGATATCAACGATATTCAAATTTCTTAGTACAATAAGAATTGTTATTGTGAACATTAATCTTCCTAAAATTGGTATTTAGGACTGTCTATATTTAATAAAATAAAGTCACAATGTTTGGACGTTGTTTAACTTTGCTTTGAAGCGGTTTTTACGGTGATTTGATGCGCGCGAGAGCAGTTTTTCGGACTTCAAAGTTTTTACTCGCTTTTAGAATACTAATACTCCGAACAAGGCATGCAACTTCGAGCAGTTTTGGACCGACAGATTTCCGACAGATTCCGTACCTCCTCTCGCATTTTGCCCTAAAAAAGCATTCTTCGATTCGATTTCATAACAGCTCCCGCATCTCGAAAGACCAGTCCTCGAACTACAATCTGGCCAAATTTGAGTACGAAAGGTTCGCGGATTGACCTCGGAAAACAAGCTGGAATATCGAATGAGTTTTGTAAATTCGTTATTTTACTATGATCTGTACCACCGGCTGGGACAATAGTCCATTTTACATTTGCGTCGCTTATGTCAAAGGCCTGGATTCTAAGCAGGCTGGAGGTGACTTTGTTGTGATACAAACCTTCCTTCTTTTTAAATGTAAATTAATCTGTTATTATGTAAACTAGTTTCTGATCTCTATCATCTCATAGTCACCCCAAACCTCGCTTTTATACAGAGGCTTGGTTACATTTCATAGAACTGTAAAAATGGTCTATTATGCACATTTAAAAAAAAAAAAAAAAACGTGTATACGGCGTCGAAAATTACTACCTATGCCTTCCCCAGCGCGAGGAAACGTGTTTCCACGACAAATACTTCACTGGGGTACCCAGGTGAAATACGGCCACCCTGAGAAAAAGGAAAATAAGCCTATCAAACGGAATAAATCTGTATAATTGCGAATATAAATTCATTTCTCATTCCACGTTGTCTTAAGCGTCGCCGTCGTGATTGCCTAAGTTAAGATTAACGAGACTACTGTATTTCAACTGGGTTACCCAAGGGAAGTGTTTGTCGTGGTACGCGTTTCTCGTTATGGGGAGGGCATAGGTAGTAATTTCCGACGCCGTATACACGGGTTTTTTTTTAATGTGCATAAGATTCTCGAAAAAAATACTACATCGGGGAGCTGAGAGAGGTTAGTGGGCAGTTATTAACGAAGGTAACGTAGTAGCGTAGTTGAAATTGGATTTCAAACCTGCTTGTGTTTTGGTAACGGAAAAACGAATCGTTAGTGCGCAAATTCAGCCTTCGTTATCCAACAGCTTCGTACAAATTACAATTCCACAATGAATTTCTTTCGGTCAACTTTCAACCCGATTAGTAATTTATTCGTCATTAATTACAGTTTGATAGGCCCACCCCCGTTCTCTCTGCTTAGTTGCCTGGATAACAGGGAGAAATTTCGCATGTTTTTTTGTGTTGTCTACTGAATAACTCCACTTTGGTTTTGTTGGGCTATAAGTCTTACGTTATCAAAAAAAGTGAATAAAAGATAACAACCTAGTCAAAAACGGTTGCATGTAAGTGTACAGAGTTTGCAACGTTGAGGGGTCGGAAGCAAAAAGACGTGAAGTTTACACTCGGTC
Organism: Desmophyllum pertusum; assembly: GCA_029204205.1. Lineage (NCBI taxonomy): Eukaryota > Metazoa > Cnidaria > Anthozoa > Scleractinia > Caryophylliidae > Desmophyllum > Desmophyllum pertusum. Next base: position 4,193 of record MU827434.1, read on the forward strand.
TGCGAAAAAGAGCGGAACCCAATCGTGCAGTTAATCTGTCTTGCTGTTTGTTTAAAGGGTTATATGATAAACTAATTGTTGTTTTCTTCTTTGCAGAAAGACAAAATCTACAACACCAAGCCCAAACTTTGACGATCAAAGGTAATAATAACTGTACTTGTTATTGACCAAGCGAGAGGTCAAGATAGCAGCTGATATTGGCCAGGTTTTCTTGTGGTCCATAAACACGCAAAAAAAGAACGAGGCCTTGATTCCCGCGCCATGTTGACCGATTAAGCTTGGTCAATAAAGGATTTATCATAAAGGCCAATAAAATCCGCTTGCGGCCGGGAAAGTAAATTATTGCGAGAAAATCGCGGGAAAATCCCGAGCGGGCAAGATCCCGAACGGCCCATCTTTCCGCTCGGGTAGCCAATCACAGCGCAGGAGTTCCTTCGTCTTTCCCGCTCGCGGAGCCAGCCAAATAATAAATGCATTTTTTTTTTATTTGTCATGTTCTCCTATAATGTAGACTTACTCAACCATTTGGTTCTGTCTGTAGGAACAAGATACCAAATAAGTTGTCATTATTTCTGGTAGCCATTCATGGTTAACTGTGACTGATCGTTGAATGACGAAACATCAAGTTGTTTTTACGATTTCAGTTTTACTAGAGTGTTAAGCGTTGCAAGAAGAGCTGTGAGAGACCATACGCCTAACATCTGCAGATAAAGGAACTACGTAACTAAACTAGTCATGCGTTAGTTTTCTAGACGCTCAAGAGATTTCCTTATTCCGCTTTAGAGAAGAGAAGGATCGATCGATTATGGGGATCACTGGAAGCTGTAGGTGTAGGCCGATCCTAGAAATTTGGTTTAGCTCCCCTGAGTCAGGGCTGGGGGGGGGGGGGGGGGGGGGGGGGGGGGGGGGGGGGGGGGGGGGGGGGTGGCTTACGCTGAAAATATGGGCATTTGGTATATTTTTGGAGATAACACAAAATATATCAAGGTGGAAGTTTAAAATCGCTTTCATTTATCCTTGATCTAAAGCATATTCTTTCACTCTCTTCTGCCGGCAGTGTTCTAAGTTTCGGTATATTGGGTAGTTTTTTATATACTGTATACCTCTAATTAACCCCCCCCCCCCCCCCCCCCCCCTCCGGCTGACCAACTAGTGGTTAGCTAGGATGAGTAATGTTTCTATTACAGCAAAATGATGGGAAGCTGAAGACAGTCTTTAGGTTAATGTGGCAAGTTATTTTCAAAGTTTGATTAGTCTTTAATTCAAAGTTAAAGTTATATTTTTAATTATGCAAACAGAAAGCATATAAAACTTTACCACAGTTCGCAAAGGTGTTTCAACTTCAGGAAGAACAGAAAGTTTAAAATATTTATATTGTATATGGGTTTTGTGATTGGTCAGTTTGAGTAACGTGATGTCGGAGCCTCGATCAGACGGAAATAAAAATAACTTTCGCGCGAAACTATTAATAAGCTGTTATCAGAGAGGATGATCTAAGAGAAGTATTACCCGTGCCCCATGATAAGTTTTTCAAATCTATCAATAGTTTTCGCGCCATGTTGTTAAAGTTATTTTTATTTGCCTCTGATCGAGGCTCCGACATAACGTTAACTCGAACTGACCAATCAGGTAGCGTTAAAGTAGCTCAGTTATGAACTGAAAGTTAAAAATAGACTTCAAAAAATTACCATTGGAAGAGACCCATGAATGGGGCATCCTCTCTTGCTGTTTATCAAAGAATCGCGGACAGTGCTTAGGCCCACCTGCGAGCTATACTTTACGAGGTGAAGTTTTTTAATCAAGCACTCGCTCACTCGCAACAGATCACGAAAGCATGATGAGCACAAAATCTCGCGAAAAACGTATTTCAATAATTTGCACTCGAGTTAGGCTCATTCTAAAAGCTTCTAGACCTACATTAACTAAAGTGTAAGATAGAGCGATTTTCAATTTGGTTTTGCTTTACTACGCTCTGTGATTGGTTTAAAAAAACTCGCGCCACCTTCTCAACCAATCAGATGCCTAAAACCAAAACCAATCATGGTTTTGGTTTTGGTTTTCGGTTTTACGACACTCAAATGAAAACCACTTCTAAAAGACGACAACTTTGATTTTTGAACAAGACATGTTTCAACGGTCTTCTTCAGTTGCAAGTGACAATTACAATCTAGATTTAAATTTTATAATAGAGTTAATACAGCAATAAAAAATAAAAAACGCGTAAAGGAACAGTGACATTACCTCAAAGAAAGAGCGGCGCTCACGTTCTTGACTCACTGATCATGACATAATTTATAAAGAAGTTTTTTCTCAATTGTTTGCTCACTGTCTGTTTATGTTGTATGCCTGTATGTGTCAGATATAACTAAGCGTGTTTACAGTGATTTAACAATTAGTTTATGAGCTCGAGATTTCTATGCTGTGATAGTTGATGAGGCCGCAGGCCGAATCAACTATCACAGCATAAAAATTGAGCTAATAATCCACTGAATTGTTTTAGTAAAAATCATAACAATTGTCTAGTAATAACTCTAAATCCTCCTCCGAAACTTCGGAAACGAGAAGAAACCGCCAGTTGGTAGACGACCTCCAACCACTGCATACTAATGGCTGCCGATAGTATACAAGTAGCTCAGCCAATCAGATTGTCTCATTTGCATTAGTATACTAGTAGATTTTTACTAAAGCTTTATTATGGTAACCTGTTGCCCATCATGCGTTAGTCTAGTTAGGGCGGCCATGTTGCCAATAAGCTGAGTTTACAGAGTGGATTGATGGCCTATTGCATTTGGCACCTACAGTTTAAAAGTGAATATATTGATAAACTAAAGTTCGACTTAGTTAGTTTTACAAGATCGTCCAGGGAACGTGCTAAGGCGGACATCTCAAGCTAAACTACACTTCACGTGTCTAACATGGACAAAATGAAATACCGTACTTCCAAAATGAAATACCGTACTTCCAAGTGCTGTCCTGTCTGTTATGTGTTTACCCTCGTAAAATAAAGTTGCTTACTTACTTACTTACTTACTTGTCTTTCCGCCAATCATTTTGGTCAAGACAACTGCCTAAAAACAAATCTAATAGTTGAGGTTGTCATCAGATTTTTGTGGAATACAGTAACTAGTAAAACACACACGGATATGTTATATTGACGAATTCTGTATTACATCAAGCTCACCTCGATTTCAAAGATAAACGTTATATCCTATAAGAAAACCTGCCACACCCCCGCACCCCTTTTCCCTTTTCATGAAATTTGAAATAATTAATCGAGAAAACACCGTTTTTAAAACTACTTTACAAGGCCAATAGTTTGTCTGCAAATAATGTTTTTTCAATTTTTACCAGGGCATCTGCGAGACGTCCCGACTGTAGCGTTGCGACTTTCCAATCTCTTCCAGTGAATGAGAAGCTGAGTGGCTTTTTCGGCGCTTTTACCTCGGTGATCTTCCTCTATGAGCTCACATGCTACTGCGTCAATACCAAGCTCTGGTGCAAGTTTCCTCCAACATGTTCCTACTTCGTTACTTATGCGAGAAATGTGTTGTTCAGTGACAACTTGGTTTCTTCGTTCGGCGTCTAAAAAACAGGACAACATTAAAATATACAAAACCGACATTTTATGTAATAAAATGGAACCTCCCCGTACGGACTTCTTTTCTAATTCGAAATACCTCCCTATTACAGACATCCCCATACGTTTCCAACATAACCTCTACAATTACGGACAACGGACACTTTATCTCTGCCACAGACAGCAACTAAACTCCAAAACGAAAACTATTGTACAAATAAACCTCGAATATTTTTTTAGTAAAAATTCGTAAGAAGCCGCGAGAGTCTAGGCGGGTTCAGGCAGACTCTCGCGGCTTCTTGCGAATTTTTACCTAGTACAGTAGCATTAGTTCAAAATTCCTGTGAACTGCCCAAGATTTTCAAAATAACCTGCTCCAAATATATGCAGTTTAGTGATTATGTTAACTGAAAAGTTTGTTTTCATTTTCATTGCCATGACAGTTACTCTTGGGGGCTTAAAACGTAGCGTCATGGACGTTACAATCATTGTCATGGACGTTACACTGTGTGAATTATTGTCCAAGTATACAAAATAAATCGACTTTTTAAATTGTTGGGCTCTATCATTTGCAGAAAATTTATATTACTTGACCATTTGAAATGAAATGGCTTGGTAGTTTATGTAATTATATAAAGCCCATCAATTGTTCCTTGTAGGTTTTAGGGGACATTACATGGTCCTTTACATGACTTATTAACCTGCATTGCCAGTAAATCTTAAACCAGGAACATGCTCTTAATTCACCCGAGCCTGTGTTCTGCAAAATGTGCTGACTAGAATACTGTCTAGCCTATTTTGAATCTTTTTCACACCTTTTATAAGAGTTTTAAATGAACTTTTGCTGCAGTTAGTTTCTAAAATGCTACAGTTTTCAGCAGAAGTTTTTGCTTTCATCAAAGTGGTTTCTTTTTTATATGTATCTGAATAGCAGAAATATTTTCAGATTCCTCTTAATGGTTATTTAAAAGAGAGATAAAAAATTCCCCCAAATGTCATGGACGTTTACCGTCCATGTCAGAGCTTCATATCATTGCTGCTATTTTTTAGAAAACATTTTGGGTGAAGTTTTACAACAGTCATGTGTTAACTCCAGTCAGGGAGTTTTCCTAATAGAAGTGTTAATAGTCCATTAAACATTTTCCAAGTTTGATTTTTGTAAGTTAAAAATGTGCCTCACAGATACTGTATAGCTCAAAAATAAGAAATGCGTACTTTGGGGACCTTCCCTCAATACACCGTTGTCGCCAAGCCAAAGTAATATTTATTTTTCTGTGTACTATAACATGCCTACAATGTAGTAACAGGGAATAATTCCATCTAAAAACATATTTTTTTAAATCTTGATTTTAACACCTCTCATGTGGAATTGCCCACGGACAGGTTACGCTTGCGTGAAAGGACATTTTGATACTTAAAACCAATTTTGGTATATACGCTTCGACATGTCTCCCTTGGTCTCGCGGATATAGTTTTGTACCCTGATACGATGAGGGCAGTCCTGCCCGAAAAAACGTCCGGTTGTTTTGACTTTCTGAGTGCTAGAAAAATTCGTTTCCTTAAGTTTCACTTCAGGCGGCTACGCAGTTTTTCCCGGCCAGTACAGTACCAACTTCGCCTGGTCAATTATGTCACCGAACGTATACTATGAAATTGCACGATTAGGTATATGTCATGCAGGGGCATATAACCCTGCTCGTTGTATATGTATTGTGCCTTTTTAGAGCCACTTTAATAAAGTTCGTTTTTCCTCACTGGCCTGTGATTAATATTTTGTATGCATGTGAGTATGTGAGTTAGATAAGGGTGGAATGGCATTTTTTAAAATACTTGACATCGATTGGACAGGAAACAATCGGAGAATCGACGAATTCTAAATTTGTGGCCTAGATCACTAACCTTGCTTTGCCTTCCATTCTTCAAACTTTTCTTTTAGTGGTACCTTCACCTTTTGGTACACTTCTTCTTTCTTGACAGAGCTAGTCTGGCCATCATTGCGAACATGAGCGTCATCCCATTCGCCGGCTTTACATCAAAGAAGTCTCTCAATGCTTTCGAATTAACGACTTTGTTGTTATTGTCTTTCTTGTTGACTTTCTTCTTCCAGGTTTTGCTGTAATACACGTTGTCTTTGCAGGGCATCCAATCACGTGCAACCTCTATTTCAATTACGTACGATCTAGTAGGATTTCCTTCTTCGTTTTTCACAGGTATAAAGTGTCTTTTAATACAATCCTGTTCTCCCATGCTAAGAGAGTTTGCACCATCGCTCTTTATATGTTCATTAAGGACGCTTTGAAACGCAGTTACGATCTCATCCTTCATATCTTCAATCTCTAGTCCAAGAATTTCGCCATGATCGCCAACTCCAAAATAGATGATACCTTTTCTTTCTGCATTTAAACAGCCACAGATGAAATCCTTTGCTTTCTCTAACATTTGCCAAGTTAGTGAGGACGTTTGGGGCCCAACAAAGGGGGTGGAGCTTTGAAGGATTTAAACTCAAATTCCCTGTTTTCTATAGCGTTTAACGTGGATCCAATTTCATAGAAGAGGTCCCCTACATCGGCTCCAAAAGCCTTGGATCGCCTAAGGAAAAAGTTTTATGACATTATCATTTCACATAGAAAGCAGTCCTTCTTAATAGTCTCTTGTTTATTGTAAACGCGAGGCTCTATCTGTTTATATTTCGATTTACGGAATGGACCGAATGCGTGTAAAAGCCCAAAAATGGATGAAATCGGCGGGGACAGTTAGCCGTTGGATCATCAGAGCCACGCATTTCGTCACGTGTAACAGGACAGGTTTCATTTTGATGGGTAAAGCCCCCGGGGGGTACTCCCTATAATGGACTATACGGGGAGGTTCCGCCCGAAAGGGGTCCTTTTTTAGGCTCGAGGTATGTGAAAGGGTAGGGATTTCACGAGTTGAAGTATATGAAAGGGTAAAGATTTCACGAGTAAATGATATTATTGTTTGGTTAACATCTCTACTGGTAATGCTTGATGATTTCTGGTGATATATATTGTTCATTAAGTTCATTACAAGGGTATAGAAAAGGGATGCGGTGCTTCTACTGTAGGTATGTGAAAGGGGTACCATTTTCATAATTTATATGGAAGGTATGTGAAAGGGGTACCTTTTCTGTAAAAAATGGTATATGAAAGGGTAAGGGGTTGGACCTCTGGGCGGAGCCTCCCCGTATAAAACTTTTTTGAGTACCCCCCCCCCCCCCCCGGGGGTAAAGCCCATGTGGAAGGGGTGCTTGTCAGGTCATGAATCTTGATACCCAATCAGGTGACGGATAACAAGATCACCAGTTAACGCTTTCACTCCCAGAGTCCAACCTTGAGTCAATAAATGTGGTTCTAACTTTTGAGTCCAGTGTGGATGAAACCCTAGTGTGTTACTATTCAAATGAAAGCTATTGGGAAATACTTTCAAGTGGTGTTGTTTGTTTTTGCAAAATTTTGCAAAATGAAATTCAAGATTTTTTGCTCAGTTTTGAACTTAGCACTCTTGGGAGTGAAAGGGTGAAAAAATAGAAAATGGCGCACATGTTTACCGGGCCCGATACAAATATGAGAGGGACTTTAGGAGAATTCGAAAATTTATTTGTGAACCCGAGCCACAGGCGAGGGTTTACATCAGTACTTTCGAATTCTCCCAAACTCCCTCGAGCCCTGATTGGTCAGTTCGAGTAACGCGATGTCGGAGCCTCGATCAGAACGAAATAAAAATAACTTTCACAGCATGGCGCGAAACTATTAATCAAAAAATTATCATGGGGCAAGGAAAATCCAATTCTTAGTCTTAGATCGTCCTCTCTTGCTCTTCTTTGATTAGATGTGTCAAGATTTATATATCTGTCACTCAAGATTCGTGCCGCATTATAATTAGCGTCGAACTTGAAAATTTGCTCCATCCGTGACGTAGCTCCTTTACCTGTTTTGGATTTTCATATCTACATGAAGTGTGACCTACGTTTAGGACTCAACGGGAGAGTAACTAATGAGTGTTAAAACAAAAGAGCTGCTTAATTAAGCATTAACAATAACAAGAGGACTCCTGTTTTTACGGATGCCTAGCCTGTTCCAGGCTATATAGTCGGTGTATATGTCTTACCTACGTTGCCATGATACTTCTGAAACCACAAGCTAGTAAAAGGCTGTAGTTTCTGCGAGGATAAAAATCAAAACTCAAATGGTGATAAAACCTCTCAGTTACACGTGTACAGTTCGTTAACCCGGGAATTCCTCCAATCCCTCTTCCCCCTCCCACCCCCCCCCCCCCCCCCCCCAGCCGTTGCAGGCGTTCGGATAGTAGGGGAGCGACGCGCGAAGTGTGAAGAGTGGCGAGGAAATAAAGGCGGGGGCGGGCGCGCTTCGCGCGTCTTTTCGCGTCGCTCCCCCACTATCCGAACGCCTGGAACAGGCTACCCCCCCCCCCCCCCCCCCTCCACCCGTGATTCCGAGAGTACTAAAGCTACGAGAATGAAACTTGGAGGGTACAAAGTAGTCCAAAAAAGTTTCCTTTGAGGTCCGCAACATAAGACGATGACATCATATGACGTGGGAATTACGTCATGATTTCCGCACAGCCTCCGTCTTAGATTTCTTGATCAGTTTTCCATGCGTCAGAAAACCGCCAAAAATGACTCAAAAGTAACCAAAACCAATAAAAGGATGCTATTAAAATGATCTAAAAGGTAAACGTTACTGCAAAGAAGTTTAAAGTAAGTAAGCCGGCGGGGATTAACTACTCTCACTTTTTCCTTGGTACGGCTGTAATCTGCATGTCATGAACCTCTATTATAGAGAATCAAGGCATTCTGCCGGAGTTTACGACTGCCAATAATTGTAACCCTGATTGAGGATACCGTGTTAGGTCAAAAACTCGTGAAAGCTATCAATGTATCTTACCTTAGTAAGAAGTTCTTTTTTTAATTCTTCTTCCGACTGCAAGCCCAATAGAGTTTTATCCTGCGACAAGGTCATGACAAGGTACATAGCGTCACTGCTAGCTGCATTGCGTTTTCTTTCACACAAATTAATATTAAACTGTAGCCTGCGTGGCAGGCGTAGAAAGGGGAGGGAGGAAGTTCGTCGAACGTGAAGCGCGAAGCGCGATCGTGGGAGGGAGTACGCGCTCGAACTCCCCTCCTCCCTCCCCTTTATAAGCCTGCCACGCAGGCTATATTAACTGTTGTTGATAGGATGACCGCGCTTTTCTAGCTACCTACGCGGGTTTCCTTCTATTTGCAGAGACATTTACATGACTTAAAATACCGTGACATCAGAGTGACATGGCCCCTTAAAACGACCACATGGTATTTCACGGGAGGAATGTACAAAATTATCGGGATTGTACGCAAGATTGAGCAAATTATGAAACGACTAACAAATTAACTCGAAAAATTTAGGCTAAATTATTCAAGATGCGCCATCCTTGACGTAGCTTTGTACTCATAAACAAACAACTTCTACTTTTTCGTCTTCATCGTATTCCTTCTCTGCAATAAACTTAAGGCGGGAGTTAACCTGAATGCCATTTTTCCGCCACTTAACATGGGTTTAATGGAAATATCTCGTTCACGTTTCAATCAATCCAAAAACTCTCTACTTAAAACACGAATCTATGTTATGGGGTGTTTTTGTAAATTTTTGGCGTGATTTGGGGTATTTTTGGGAGGAGATAGTTTTTCTCAAAGGAGTTGTAAAATTTAGGGAAATAAGAAATATTGAAGATTTAATGTAGTTTTAAAGTTAGAATTTGAAGATAAAAAATTAGTAGATTGTTGGTGTTCCAAAAAAAAAAAATTTTCCTTCTATCCCTTCTTTAAACCTCTCTAAAATTTCATTGAAATTCAGGTATACCCCCGCCTTAAACATGCTCTTCTTTCTTTCGCGGTAGTTTTATGTTTAGGAAATTACCGTATTTTGTCGATTAAAACTCGACCTGAAAGCCAAAATACGTTAACTCATTAATAATTCATAAGGAAAATACAAAAGAAATGAATGTTTTATAATAATGCAGATCTTTAAATCGGATAAGATTTCGTCCTGATTAGCTCTGATTTACATAAACGTTTCGTTCGATCATTTTCATATTACTTCATATTTGACAAAATTATGTGTGTTTTGGGTGAATTTTTTATCAATGAGGACCACTTGTGATGCCTATCATGAGGAGCGTGCATCTCATTTGCGGTCAATCCTGGACATATCTCAGTGTATCCCAGGGTCTTCTCCACGCCCAGTCGCCATCCCAGTCGCCATCCCATCTTGAAAGCGGAGTAGACCCTGGGAACGAGGTTGAATAAACGCGGAAATAATTGACTTCCGGTTCCGGTTGTTCCGGTTAAATACACTACACTTTCAGATCTCTTTTTTCCCGTGATACTGAAAGTAATTTTTTATCAGTCCACATCAAAAACCATCTATCTGTTAAAGGAACAACTTTTGTTTTATCTTACGTAAAAACGTATTTTACAATGTATGTAAGAGTTAACGTTGCCCGATAAAATAAATAAGAATATGTTCCTCATGATAAAGCGATAAGTACTTTGGAAATACGTCGAAATAGCGAAATCGGTTTCAGGGTCCTATTGCTATTAAAATCTAGGTAACAACAAAAGGGAAAATTACCATCAAAAGTTCTTCTTTGAAAAATGGAAAAAGAGATTGCAGATTGACTTCTTCCAGGGCAAGCAAATGCTTTCGTATATTCCGCTTCAAGTGCTGCAGACAGAAAAATTAAGAAACACGCTATTAATTATAAAGGTCACGGTTTGAAACAATGATTTACTCTGCTGTCCATTACCGAATCCAAATAAGCGGACGCATGGTGGAGCTGGGTATGTTTCCATGCCAACCTCTCATCATACACGACCTTCCACGTGCTTGCCGTGAAAGATCAAATTATTCAATAAACATTTTATACAATCGATCACTCACCTCTTTCCCGTGTCTGAACATCCTTCCGCCTGAAAAAATTAATTACGTTTTCAGATTATTTATTTTGATCAAATTACACTCTTTTTTTATTAATTATATTAAGAACGTCTAATTTTCGAGCTGAGGCTGAACCAAGACCGAATGTTTCTTATTTTTTGGGCGATTTCAGCCTGGTATAGAATTTCACAAAAAAGATTCGAACGTGGACGCATGAAAATGGTATTAACATTTCATGTGATAGAAACTCATGTTGTTACTATAAAAAAATATGCACTTCAAGTATTTTGAGCTGATTTGAACTGCTGTTAAATTTTGTTAATGTTTTTGAAAGGATACTGGAATATTGTATTTAGAGCTCGATGCAAGAAACAAGTGAATACAAATGTTCTTAGCTAAGTCTCAACCTGGCTATGTTCTTAGCATGTTCTTAAAATTTTGGTCAATCTCAGCCTCAACGTTCTTATAAAAAAGGTTCTTATAAAAAGAAAAGAGTGTAATGCTATTGAAATTTAAAAAGCCTGACGAACGGAAGGCTGACTAAACGTTACCATGATCGTCGTTACTTCGATCTGTTTAGGATTATAAATAGGATTAGCCGACACAGAAAAATTACAGTGGAATCCCGATTTCTCGATCCCTCAATTTTTCAAACATCCCCGATATAAACTCGAAACCAAACTTTAGTCGTATCCCTTGGATTTGTTTCACTGTAATTTTACGCCCGATATTTCGAACTCCCGACTTCTCGAAGCAATTTTCGTTTCCCTTGAAGTTTCGAGGAAATCGGAATCCACTCAGTCTGTATGACATGAGCTTATGGTGCAACGTGACATTTTGACGAGTGTGGGTGTATGGTTCATATTTTAACGAGGCCAAACAAGCTCAATAACAAATTTATTCTCTCCATATTAGGGTTTTATAGCCGCGGTTATGTTTTTTACGCGCACCTTTATATCCTGCATTGCAATGTTGTGGGGGCCGGGCAATGTTTACTCGGAGCGACTGCAAGTTGAGGCTAGCTTACGTTTTCAATTTTCGGGAAAGGTCATCGCTTCAGAGAGAGAGAGAAAATAATTGCCGTCCCGACCGTTGTCACAGTTGGCAGGACATGTGAAAAATCTATCCTTGAGAGCGATATTTTATCAAACTGATGCCTCACAAGAACTAATTTTATCGCATTTTCTCAAAACCTAAACATGGCGACGCAGAGACATGCAGAGAGTCTGTCAGTTTATTCTTCATAATCGCTGTAAATAATTTTAGGAAACAAAACGTATTTGGGAGGGATTTTTTCCGTGATATTTAATGGTTGTTTGAATCTCGCGTGACTATAGAACTGAATAACAGTTTACAGACCTTTACAATAACATCCTTTCTTCACAATACCGCCAACTGTTGAGGCTGGAAAATTAGTTACAATACAAACCCTGTTGTCGATTATTAGGGCCTGCTTAACTAGAATTTCTGAGGCCAGTTCTGAGATAAGAATAACTTGTAACACTACTCCACAAATTCCACCACATTTACTAGTAGTTGTCCTTGAAGCCACGTACAGTCTACCTAGTTCCCTTTGGCGAACTCAAGGAACCCGTCGAAAATTTCTCACAGTCTGTTGATAAGCAGTCGACCAGAGGACAATTATTGTGGTATTACCTTAGTTACATGTAAGAAAAGAAGTGATTATCTAGCCTGCGTAGCAAGCGTTCCTGTACGAACGAAGAGCTTTTTCCGCGATCGAAGAGCGTTTCTGCATTTTGGCCGCGCGAAAATTGGGGCGAGAGCAAAAAAGTCGCTCGGGTGGGTGGGGGAGGGGGTGGGGGTTGGCGCTGAGGGAACGCTTGCAAGCGAACCCCATGATTCTCAAAAACGCCCACCGATTTTTCACGGTTGATTTCATTCGTTGATTGACAGCTTGTCAACAAATTAGCCAATAACAGATTACGGATGTAAAATTACACCCTTCAAAATAAAATGTCTGGAAAAATGCTCCAGGTCGGGAAGTCCGCGATGTCCGCGATGTCGGAGCGGCGACAGTTGGAACTCTAAGCGATATCGATCGCTGCAGAGTTTGTCGGTGTCATTTCAAAGTAAAATTTGGAACTGCATCTCAGCCAGGAAAACCTGGTTATATTTCAGTTCAGAAAATATTTTCAAACCATCGAAAAGAAAAGGAGAAATCCTTGCCGATACTGAAGTTGTGTTGACTGTGTTTAAAAACACAAAATAATCCTTGCGCTCGCAAAATTAGAAATTTATTTTGGGGACACTACGAACTCGCACATAGTTCGATAGGTAGCCAGGCTGCTGCTTGCAAAACTCCACCGAAGCAGAGCATCATCATAACGTCTCCAAGCGGCTGCTCGAAACGCCACCGGCCGGGCAGCAGTCTTTGTCGCAAAACTGTTTCGTGTCTATTCTCCGTCTCACAAAAAGCTTCTCGGAAGACGTTTCAGTACAATTTGCAACCACAGAACAGTCACAGCAAATGGACGATTAACCAACTGATGGGACACTTCTAAAGTAGTGTAGATGATTCTACCGGCACAGTGACAACAAGAAATTCCTCACGAGGAGGAAATATTGGCAAGCGGCCGCAAATTGCAACAAAAAACGTGACTAAAAGTGTTTCTAAAACCCATTCAAATGGCGCTGAACTTCTGCAGACAGACATACTAGTAACGAGACCAGGTTTCATGTTATCTACTTTATTAAAATATTGTAGTATCACAACTTACTACTATCAGGCTACTATCAATAGTATAAATTCACAGAGCAATTCACAGGGCAAACCATATTTAGTTTTAAATACAATGTTAAACAGCGGCGAACAAGCTTACGTACCTCAGCCCCGTCCAGGTTTACACGGTATGACGGCTTTCGTCTACAATATACGCAGCCAAATTTTTCGTTAAATAAGGAATCTTGAATTGATAAAAACGCTTATCCATGGCGGCTTCGAACTGACGCGTAAACAATGTTGAATTTCCCTTGGTGTATTATCGTCCAAACAGTCCAGTTTTCATCATCCCCATAGAATTAACCTCTACTACTTGATGATCACGGATGGATGCTTTGTAATGGAGAAATAACAATTATACTCGCGCGAAGCCCGTTCCACCTTGCCTTTTACTTTCGCACTCCGCACATTAAAACAAACAACTGAAAAATTAGACTCTTGCCGAATCCTGTTGGCAATACGATCATTACAGCTTTACCGTTAAACAGATGACGCAGTGCCCTTTCTTGTTCGGTTTTCAGAGTAAAAGCGAGCCCCGCTGCGCTCAGCTCTGAAAGAACTTCGCTCAAGCACGATTTCGAAATCTACGACATCCGACATTTTGATCTTTTACTTTGATCTCAAGTCACGCTCGAACCTTTTTGCGCGAAACATTTGACATTTGACAACTACTTGTCAAACTTGTCAATCAACGTGACCACGCCGCACCAATCAGAAGCCCCGTTCGCCCACGAACGGGTTTTTGAGAATCCATGGGGTTCGCTTGCAAGCGTTCCCTCAGCGCCAACCCCCTTCCCTACCCCCTCCCCCCCTCCGTCTTTTTTGCTCTCGCCCCAATTTTCGCGCGTCCAAAATGGCAGAAAAAGTTCTTCGATCGCGGAAAAAGCTTTTCGTTTCGTACAGGAACGCTTGCTAAGGCAGGCTAGTGATTATCATGAAAACCGAACTGACTTGGTTAATGAAACCCAAACCGGAACATGCTCAAATTTTGAATTTGAATTTGCACGTTGATCCAAGCAAACTGCTGAGTCATTCAAACACTTTGCGCCACAACTTGCAAAGTTGCGCCGGAAAAGTACATCCACTGTGACTGTATTTTCAGTTTTAACCCGACTGAAGATTTTGCTTAAGTCAAAATGTGGCCGGCGTTACCATTTTAGCTTTGGCAATACTAAGGGCAAATGTTACGGTCTCAGCGTTTGACCACCTGGAGTGAGTAAAAGTTTTCGTAAAAAAACAAAATGCTGCTCTCAGTAGACAAGCCATAGGTAGAAATATGAAGTGCTCGTTCATTCTACTACAGTTTTCGCGATATTATTGCATGTATGGGTGTTCAATAATGGATTTTCTGTTTCTTCTGAGACGGCTGGCTTTCGTAGCACAATTGGTCACAATTTCGGAGCGCCGATGCGCTTAACGAGTCAACAAGCACTGAAATGCAAATTTCCGGCTTACTGAGTCGTGAACAGTTAGAAATGGCCGACAGTTATTGAAGCTGTAGGCTAGCTAGGTTTAACAAACGCTAAAAAATGCTGATCCTTTAGCTCACTCTGAAGTTTATTCGGAACTTGGTTCGAGGGTTGGCTCGTGCGTCGAACGAAACGGATGGCTGCTCCAACCATGCAGCCAAAGTTCTGAAAGGGGATCAAAGTTGGAAGTTTTTTCGAGTGTTGTTAAACCTAGCTTGCTTTCAGCTTCAATAGCAGTTGGTCATGTCATAAATTAGTGCATTAAAACTTACCATTTTCGTTAACTTGCCGGGACAGGAATTAATGAAATCAATAAAGCCGAAACGAATTTCAGTGTCAATCGGCGTGTCATTCGTTCCAAGAGCCCACGGTCTCCTCGGTCAGCGGCTGGTCGTCGCCAAGGAGATTCACCATTTCCTTGACGACTTGTCAATCTCGTTCCCAGAGTCCTAGCTCGTTGCCCTTGTTCAGCGGTGGAGCGGCCGCTCCACCGCTGGACAAGGGTAAGGAGGACACTGGGAACGAGATTGATGTGGCGTTCGAAATTCCCTTCATCCCCGAAAATAAGCCTTTGAACAAAATATCAGCTCAGGAATTTTACAAATTGATCAACGCGACAGACATGAATTGGCACTATAACTATTCAGCGAAACCACAAAAGGTTTTTCCAAGAAAGCTTAAAATTTTAAAAGCGTTCCATTGGTTCCCCATGACATCATTAGTCATTGGTCTGCGCCAAAAAAAGAAAAGCGGGGAATACCCCGTCTGATAACAAATTACTCATGCGATCTACTCAGTGCATGGATGATGGCGTTCTTGCATGTGGTGCAATGGGATGGGCTTGATGAAAATGAAGGATAAATTGGAAGCTATCATGGGTTAATGGCCTGATATTTCGGTTTAAAAAGCATGGTGAGTTTTTTTACGAAGTGTGATGTCAAATTGAGGGATTCGTCTCTTGTGATTCTTGCCGTCGAAATCGAAACCATTCGAAAGACAATATTAACTGAAGTTAACAATATTATCGGCTTTAGCTGGCCAGTTGTTTCGAAAACTTAAATCGTGCATCCGATTCTCGCACAGATTCGAAAATGAATGTAACTTATGTATCAAAAGTTTCGGTTTATAGGATGAGGTGTAATAAGATATTTATTTGTTTCCGTCCACATGAAATGTAAATTTCTATATTTGTTTAGTCTGCATGTAGATTGCAT
This sequence comes from Desmophyllum pertusum, assembly GCA_029204205.1. Taxonomy (NCBI): domain Eukaryota; kingdom Metazoa; phylum Cnidaria; class Anthozoa; order Scleractinia; family Caryophylliidae; genus Desmophyllum; species Desmophyllum pertusum. The sequence continues at coordinate 20,146 of MU827434.1, forward strand.
TCTGCTTTCGATTTCAACGACATCGAATCTTCTGGATTCAATTCATTCGTAACACGTATTTGAGTTCTTCATTCTGAACTTTATTCAGTGTAACGTATATATACACTCAACCGTACTTTCAGTTTGATTCTGGGCGAGGGTTTTATCGATCATTCATTGCATTCCGGTCCCGGGGGTTGTGAGGTCGTCTCTGGCTATTGCTGTCGTCTCGATACACTCTAGCCCCTTTCTCTTTGTTTTCTATTCGCTGTCCTGGCTTAATTGATCCGTCTTTCTCCTGTTTCGCCAGTAACTCAAGACTGTCCGTCTTTCCCTGAGGCTGACATCCGTTGGACTCTCGCGATCTGTGCACTGCACATCAGTTACCCTTCATGCTTCATTGCTTATCTTATATTCAGATCATTCTCCGAATTTTTATAAAACATTAGAAGTGGAAGGCGTTGAGTTTTCTTTTCTTCGTTTCCTTCCTTCTATTTTCGCTTCCAGACCTTCCATACATGAAGAGCATCTATTTCACAAGTGCCATGATCAGTTCTGGAATAATTTGCTTTTGGTTACAAAACACTCTAAACCTTTGAAAGACATCCGAATTCCGGGGCGTACCCCTCAAAAATTTGCGTGGGTTTTACGGCGCGCTTCTTGTAACCCTCAGACCCAAAATAATGTGATTTTCCCCATCCTTTAAATATATTTCAGACCTGACCAAAAATCCATTGGGGATTGGCAACTCTAAATAAAACGCTGTTTGAGCAATTACTATGTGTAAATGAAAGTCGTCCCGAAAATTTGGAATATCCTTCTCGCAAAATTCTCGCAAAAAATTTCAAACTTCCCGAAATTTTAACTAATTTTAATACATTATCTCATGTTTCCCGGAGAAAATTTCCCGAGTCGCCCGATTCCCGGCAAAATCTCCAGATTCCCGGAAGAATTTTGTTTTTCTCCCCGAAACAGGCATTGAACAGGCCTTAACACGGGCGATTTGGAATCGCGCGATGTCACCCCCCGTTACATGAACTCAGCTACAAAAATAGTTTCTTCTAAACATCAACCCAATTCCAGACGGCATACTGTAAAACATGGACTGGACTGGATTTGTAAAACATGGACTGGATTTGTAAAACATGGATTTGTAAAACATGGATTTGTAAAACATGGATTTGTAAAACATGGATTTGTAAAACATGGATTTGTAAAACATGGATTTGTAAAACATGGATTGTAAAACATGGATTTGTAAAAGGTGGATTTTGTAAAATGACACCACATCGCAAGATAGTCACGAAACCACGCTTTTCCTTTGCAAACTGAGTTCGTCGGATATATTTTCTTGTAGTATTTCATTGTATTTCATTGTGCTATTGTTGAAAAGCTGCGCGGACTTTAAACAAAGTGGAAATTGAAGAATATGCTGTATAAAATTGCGACAGCTCACATTCTTTCCTGCACGCTCCTCCATGCAATCAGACGCGTACAATGTACATTGGATAGCTGTCAAATTTGCAAATTCAAGTCAACACCTCAGGAAAACCTCAGGAAACGCAAACATAGGATCGAAATTCATCAATCACAGGTCACGCTCAAAACAGAAAACGGCTATGATTGGTTTGTTGTCCTGCATTGTGAATTGCACGATTTGTTTCATTTTTGTTTTGTTTCATTCGCTTGACGCTGAGTCTCCTACGCAGCCGTTATTTGTGTCATCACGCAACGCTTCTCCCACTAACCACATTCCTTTCCTTTTGTTTTGACCGCCGTAACTTTGACAGCTATCCGCAAAAACGGTGACTGTTACCGTTTGCCGAAAACTTGCTAGATCGATCCAATTCTTGAACTAGGATGTCTGTTGTAATTATAATGAAGTTTTTTCGACATTATTCTTTCATATCATACATTTTTCTTCAGTAAAACCGTGTTTTATTTTGATGTCTGGTGTGCGTCAAATTCAAAAGGCGGCATACTAGCGTGCGTTTGACGTTTAATTCATTATATATACTAACACAAAATATTTTTTTATTCCAACTGTTGTTTCGTAAATACAGTCGAACCTCCCGCAAGCGGACACTCTCTGGACCAGAAAAAATGTCCGCTTACGAGAGCTGTCCGCCGGCGGGAGATGTCCGTCAGGGGAGGTTCGAGTGACGTGTACGTTCAAAATAAGAAATAAAAACTCAACCTCGAAGCGCTTCACGTCCATTTATTGTTTTGCCGTACTCTCGGTTCGCAAATGTTTCCTTTGTAAGCAATTCTTTTTCACGCAAATCACAATGCAACAAACCAATCAAAGCCGTTTTCTGTTTTGAGCTTGACCTGTGATTGGAAACGCAAACATAGGATCGAAATTCATCAGAGGTTTTCCTGAGGTGTTGACTTGAATTTGCAAATTTGACAGCTATCCAATGTACATTGTACGCGTCTGATTGCATGGAGGAGCGTGCAGGAAAGAATGTGAGCTGTCGCAATTTTATACAGCATATTCTTCAATTTCCACTTTGTTTAAAGTCCGCGCAGCTTTTCAACAATAGCACAATGAAATACAATGAAATACTACAAGAAAATATATCCGACGAACTCAGTTTGCAAAGGAAAAGCGTGGTTTCGTGACTATCTTGCGATGTGGTGTCATTTACAAAATCCACCTTTTACAAATCCATGTTTTACAAATCCATGTTTTACAAATCCAAGTTTTACAAATCCATGTTTTACAAATCCATGTTTTACAAATCCATGTTTTACAAATCCATGTTTTACAAATCCATGTTTTACAAATCCATGTTTTACAAATCCATGTTTTACAAATCCATGTTTTACAAATCCATGTTTTACAAATCCATGTTTTACAAATCCATGTTTTACAAATCCATGTTTTACAAATCCATGTTTTACAAATCCATGTTTTACAAATCCATGTTTTACAAATCCATGTTTTACAAATCCAGTCCATGTTTTACAAATCCAGTCCAGTCCTGTTTTACAGTATGCCATTCCAGACCAGAGTGCAAAACATATCCTATTTCAGATGTCAGTCTCCTATTTCTTGATGTCAATCTCATGCATCTAATCTATTTATTGTAATCGATCATTTGGTTACACAAATTATAAAATTTATCGTCTATCCTTTCTTCATCTCAAGGTTTCACCCTTACAACCTGTCCATACTTCTCGCATAAAGCGCATTTAATTTGTAGCCCTAGTACTCTTGCTGCTTCGGTTTTTCTCATGGACGTGTCGGCCATCACAAACATTGACCAACGGAACCATCGTAGATCAAGTGAATGCATGGCTGCGTATAAGGCCCTGGTTACATGAGACCGGTACGATTAAGTTTACATGAGACCGGTCTGAAAGTATGAAACGATTACATGAGACCGGTACGAACTCAGACCGGTACGGACTTCAGATCGGTCTCCAATGCTTGTTTCTGTTTACATGAAGCCGGTCTGAAAAATCATCTCAGACCGGTCTGACTCATTCTGCCCGTGTTTACATGGTTCCGTGGTCGGACTTCAGTCATTCGTGTCGGTTCAGCAACCGGAATAAGTGAAACCGGCATGAGATGATTTTTTAGACCGGCTTCATGTAAACAGAAACAAGCATTTGTATGGAGACCGATCTGAAGTCGTACCGGTCTGAGTTCGTACCAGTCTTACCGGTCTCATGTAACCAGGGCCTTAGCTAGCCTGCGAGCAAGCTCACTTTGCGTTTTTTTTTTGGGGGGGGGGGGAGGGGGGTGGGGGAGTGGGGAAGAGCTAGAGGAAAGAGAGCTTCTCTTTTCCCCTCTCCCTCCCCAGTACATACCCACCCAACGCCAAGAGAGCTTTCTCGCTCACAGGCTAATGCATAGCCTGCGAGAGCAGCCGGTTTTTTCGGCTCAAATTTTCAAATATAACTGGTCATGACTGGATGATTCTTTTTAATTATAGGAGTCAAAGAACGAGGATTCAGGTAATGTTTATCAATCGAAAACTCGCATTTGGTTAGGGTAGGATTAATGATATCTGTTCGATGTTTTAATTTGTTTTCCCTGAAAGTAAATTATGTACCGCATAAAAGTTCTGGGACCTCACAATACAATGGTTCTTTTTTAGTATCCATTTACAACATAGTTAATAGACAGGCCTTAATGGCCTTGACCTGACCTGGCAAAATACACGTTACTTTCGGTTACGTAGTTCAACCATCGCTAAACAAAAGATTGTGTACGGTCGTCGACCTTCCAACATAAATCGTAGCTCTTTGCTTGCTCCTTTGAAGTTTGCCGGGCTTCATAACCATTTCCCTCCGATTAACTATGTTTAAACCAAGAGGATTGTAACCATATTTTAAAATGAATCAACGTTTTTTATACCGATCAGTCGTTTACCCTAAAAATCAAATGGATCAATCATTAAATTTACTAATATCAAAATAAACATCACAAACGGGAGTATATTGGGTCTAGTATTCACTTGTAAACATCAACTGCTAGGTATTTATTTTGATACCTTGTCGTCGCTTTTTTACCTAAAAAACTCTGTTTGTGAACTTCACAGATGACATCGACTATGTGAGGGCTTTTGCCGCCCTGGATGAGCTCAAACTCGCTCGTTTAAAACCATTTTTCAAGGAGCAATTTTTGCAGGTAACAACAAAATGATTTATTTTATTGCTAATACTGTATACACTTTTGTTGTTTATTTGTTTGTTGTTTTGTTTGGTTAAGTTACATTTTATGAAGCGCCAGTGCGTTGGACTGGCCAGTGTTCCCTGTGTTCTTGGCAATAAAGTTGTCTCTGACTCTTGCAGGTTTTTCCCTGATTGGCATTTTGATTTGAGCAAACGTTAACAGGACCTGTTAAAATCAGTGTAATTTGGCTGTATTTGGTAACTGAAGTGTTCAACTTTTGTCAATAGACAGCCATTCCATTCCAAAACCCGCGAAAACAGATCGGCTCTAATAATGGGTCGGTTTATGCCTGTATTTTTTTTATTTTAGGATGACACTTTGTGTTTTATGAATTCCGAGGAAGAACTGAGAAACTTTCTTATCAAGGTAAGAATGGCTTTCTCACTTCCTGTACCGTAAACTGCTACTTGAAGAGTGTTGTTAGAGGTATGCCCTAATGGTTAGCAATGTAATCGTTAAAGCTGTAAGTTTGATTGTACATTTTACTCAAAAATTAATCAGTATAGTTTTTGCTTTAGAACCTAACGAATGCGGGCAATCCTGGTAAAAGCAAATGTACCTAGCCGTAAATAAATGGATCAAGCATGATATTAAACTGATTAGAAGTCTTGTAGGTTTTAAATCGTATGGCTTCAGATAAAACTTTGAACTTCTGATAATAATTACGTACCTTAGCATACTACGTTTCCTTTAAAAACCTACTGAATTGCATAGACTGTGCTACCAACTACCAGCTTATACCAAGTGGAAACATTTTTTTTTTTAAATTGATAAACTGATTTAAAAGCTTTTCTGGATGATAATGGTAATTGTCCATAATTAATTAATTCATTTCATTTCATTCTTTTCAACAGGAATTAAAGTTACCCTTTGGTCTAGGCTTTTAAATTCAGCAGGTTTTGGTTCAGCAAGTATCATAAACGTGCAGGTAAGAAATTTCACGCTTAGTAGTGATGAGTATAAACAAGATGGTATAAATTATGCACCTTGAAATATTCATTCGTTCGACCATCTCTTCGTTTCTTCAGTTGTTTAATTGTTTGTTTGTTGTTTGTTTGTTTGTTCATTAATCCGTCCATACTCCGTCCGTCCGAAAAATCGTTCGTTCGTGCATGCGTTTGTTGCTTTTTTCCTTCCTTCTTATTATCAATTTCTGGGTCATAAGCCGAACACTTAATTTGGCAGTCATCGTTGTTATAGACATGCTGGTGGTATCAGTTAGGAAATCAAACATGCATAGTACTTCAAACGTATTAAAACTAAAAATAGTACTAAAAACACCGTTATTTTTGCGATGTCAACAGAAACGTTAGATGCCCCTGGATTTGAAACGCCGCAAAGCAAGAAAATGTACAATCTGGAGAAATTACAATCTCCAAGAACGTGGAGAAACAAGAAGAGAAGAAAAGTAGTCCATTTAACCTGACTACAGCCAAAATTAAAGAGTGAAGACGCTGTACAAGCACAAAAGCCTCCAATATCCGACCAGACCAACGAAACTAGGCCGGATTCTGATACATTTAAATGCGACATCAAGAAAAGGAAAATGAACCTGTTGCACACACCACATTGGATAAAACCAACAAAATCACTCATGACGCACAACGGAGTGCTTTCATGCCAAGCCCAGGTGAATGCCACCGAAAAGAAGAGTTTCAAGAAACTAAACAACACTCCATAGCCTTTCAAAATGAGAGATCCAACGTAATATAATTCAGCCTGGTGAGTTGAAAGAAATGCATGAAATGCCTCTAATTAAAGATCTGATAGACTGCTACATATAAAATTAAGAATATAATTTGCCATCGAAGGTAAAATCAGGTCAGTGTTGTCGACCCGAACCCAGTGCTTTTCTCTCTTGCATAGAAGCATTGGGTTGCAACGCAACTGCCCTTTGCAGTGTGCAAAAGTTTTCAAGCGCCTGAACTTACAGCTTAATATAGCTAGTTGTTGTGTTGTTGTTGTTGTTGTTGCTGTTATTGTTGTTGTCCGTTCTAATTGATAAGGATACTTTTCAATTACCATAACTCGGAGGAAATGTTCAGATCAGATAACGGCCAAAAAAGAAAACGACGAAACCCGAAAACACGTATTTTACTGGTAAATACCCCAAAACAAAGGACGTTATCAAGGAGGGTGGATCCGTTGAGGTTATTCAAGAGACTGCCGCAGTTGTGCGTGATAAAAGAAGCACCGATGATAGCTGCAGCAATGATTCTATGATCAAAGCTGAGGAACCAGAAAATGATCAAGGAGATTTATCGTGGCCATCTGTTACTGAAGAAGGTGCTGTCGCTATGACAACAGACAATGAACCTACCCCATCAAACGGTGATGTGGACATGTACACCCACAAGACAGGTACTTCAGGTACGTACAGAAATTTCATTTTCTGGTATTACTCTTTAAGGTTAGCCAATCCTTTACTTTTGGAAGTTACAACGCTTTATCTCAACATGCATTGATGTAGTATTATAATAACTTCATCGGGCATTGTGGCGTATTTTGCGGGCTAAAATGGAGAATTCAGCGGGCTAAAATATATTTTAGCCCGCTGAACTGAGCCAATCAGAAACAGGGAAAATAACGTAGCAGCCAATCAGAACTGGAAACCATTCAACTGTGCTCGCCGTTTTCTTGGAATTCAAAGCGCCGTTGACTCGAAGTGCTGCCATCTGCAGCTGCAAAGCTATTGTTTTTGAGCTTTATATTATCAGACTGGCTGGAAAAGCTAACGAAGAAGCAAATTTTCAGCCTTCTCAGTACAGCTAGTTGAAGAGGACTTACAGAAACTCGAGGAAGAATCCATACACGGCGGCGAAGTGAATGTAAGTTTGTCTTCTTCGATCGAAACCCGCTCCAGGCAAAATATTTTATGCCAAATTGCCAGTTCAGTAATTGCATGATTAAGTTCCAACACTTCTAGATGACTATTTATTTTGCTGTTGATGGAACTCTGTAATTTTTCCTTTCAAGAGAACTTTAGAGCACAGATTGTTTCGACGAATTTTGCGGACGGTTTTCTGCCAAGTTTTACAATGAAATAAACGTCGACCCGACGCCGGCAGTGTTCAAGATATCGCTTACTGTCTTTGATTCCTTTTCTAAATGCCCTCTGAAAATTATTATAATAGTAATAGAGTTGATGTTCTTGGGCGTAAATATGTTTTTGGCCCTTCTCAGTCTCATTTTAGCCCTCGCCGAAGTGGCTCGGGCTAAAATGAGCCTGAGTCGGGCCAAAAACATATTTACGCCCGCGAACATCACTCTATTGTTATATTAATTCTGCTTCACAGCCCTTTGTTGGAACACTAGCTTCTTAGTCATCGCCAACTGTTTGCAAATGTGCAAAGACCTTCTATATTGACCGGCTTATACACTTGCCGTGTTCGTTTTTTTTAACAAAGTTCTGTCGCATGCATTCATAAATACAATTAGAAATAAAAGAAAGTCAGTGTTATTCCCAAAGATTGAATTTTCCAGTGTTTTGCTTGCATGGACATGAATAGAGAAAAAGAGACGTCTCACGCTAGATCACCCCCCCCCCCCCCCTCACACCTGGTCCAAGTTGCAAAGCCAGATACTGCAAACACCAATGGTTTTGTCAAGAATAAGATGCGCAAGATGTAAAAAATGTAGCTGCTTTTTCTCTAAATGAGGAACGATCTGTCCCATTAGAAAAGCTTGTAGTTTTTGAATGATCCGGCTGAAGGAGACGAAATGTCAAAACGGAACAAAGTAAAGACCACGTAGGCACAAGGAATCTGACTAGAAAGACAAAAGGAGAAAAAATAACCACAGCATACCTTATCAAAGAGAGTAAGGAAAAAACGTCGGAGTAGGTATGTAAGAACGTCTTCAACGGTGAGAATACTTATATAGTTGTTATACTTGAAAAACACATCTGACAGATATTCCCCTCAATTCCTACAGATAGGATATTTTTTTTAGGTCGTTTCATCGTTATCTCCTAGATGTTTTTTTTTAACTACGAAAACGTCCAAACAAAGAGACAGTCAAAGTACTATTCGACAACCACTCTTACCAAACGGGGTCTATTAAGCCATACTCCTTACCTTACGGCTTAAAGCCCTTGACATTCAAGGTTGGAGCTACACGGGCCAATTGACAAGTTTTCCTTTTTCCCCTCCACCGTAAAAATAATACCGGCATTTTGGTGCCAATCGCTTCCTCTCCAAAATGCCGGTGCCATGTTATAATTCATACGTTCCATCTCACTTTCGCCATTTTCGTCCATTTGTTTCTTGATAGCCCTCTTCTTCTCTTTCCTTGCGTGGTTCCATTTTAGTACTTGTCTTGTGATGTTTAATACTTCCAGCGCGTTCGCAGGTGTAATCAGTAAGCAGTATAAACTTTTTATTCTGGTTTTCACAAGTTCCTCTTTTAACACAACAGATCAGGAAGCCAAGACTTCTAAAGGCACTTCCATCACTTCGTCCAAAGAAGAGGCCACAGAGAAAAACGCGTCACCTTTATCCATGAAATAAGCCGATCCTCCAAGTAGACACTGTAGCACGCTGATGATCTGTGTGAAGATGAAGCAAGCAAAAAAAGGAAATTATTGGACAACGATTTGGAGACGAGGAATCAGTCAGACAGAAAATTTCGGGTTAGCTCTGCTCCTGAGAAATTTATGATTATTAAAATGTTTATCGTTGTTACCTCCTATAATGTTCTTTAGAAATAGTATTGTCACTTTCCTTCTTCTTCTATGGACACCATCCAGCTGTATAAATACATGGATAGCGGTTACTTATTAGGGCAGGCTGACAAAATTCAGGGTCGGCCCATGGGGGGGTAGTGGTATCAACAGTATACCCGAAAAAAAAGTTGCCAAAATACCTAAAACTACCTAAAATTCCACTCAATATACCCAAAATTAAAATCAAGCGAAGTAAGTTGTATACCCGAAATTAGTAGCAAGCAAAGTAAGCACTTTATTGGGGGGGGCCCCCCCCCCAGGTTTTACCTATATTATTATTTCACCAACAAAAAAACAGACATGTATCGTTCGTTAGCCGTTTCATTAAGGCTCATTTCAATCCGCACTGGGGAAAATAAATTGTTTCTCTGTCATGCCGTTTTTCTTCTCACGGTAACAGAAAAGTCCACCTGCCAGGTGATGCTATTCTCCTTCTCCTTTTGCGGGGTCTCTTAGATTCGGTTATCAGTTTCTTCTTCTCTTTCACTCAAATCGTCCATCAGCGGGTAAGTTCGGGTTCTTCATGGAGAGAGAAGCATTGTCCTCTGATGAGTGGCAATGACGCCAAAAAAAACGTAATTAACGTTTTCCTCAGCTCGATTGTATCATCTTCAATGGCCTTTACCTTGACAGTTCCATTCATACCATCTTTATGGTACTATGTGTTCTTTCCCGTCTGTACTAAAATAGAAGGGGATCGACCAAAGGTCCTGACTGATCCACTCTGCTTCGAACATGGGCAACCTGGTCATCATCGAGGCAGGTCTTCAAGTAGTTTCAATATGTAAAATGAACTTGTTCGTAAAGAACTGGTCTACACCTCTGCGGATACAGCAAATATGTTCCTTGGGGAATGCACAATTTTCCGCTTCTTACCCGAATTTTCGCTCTCCTTGATTTTGATAGTGGTTTGCATCTTGCAGTAGCGTATTGAAGTTACCAGCTTCTTCATTGGGAGACGAGGCTTGATTAAATGTTTAACGGTAGTGTTCCAGGCTTGTCTTTGGTATTGAGAATATTTATTGTTGTGTTTTGACGGAACATTTCTTCCATGGACTCAGTGGATGCCCACTGTCGAAGCCTCTGCCATTCTGCTTTGGTGCCAAGCAACCCTTACCAGGCTTAGGGCAGTTTCGCCAATTCCGAAAACTGGATGAGAACATTCTTTCATTGAGGGCTGAAGATAGTAGGAAAGCTTTGGATTAGGAGGAAAAGTAGTTGAATGAAGTCCTCGTTACTCTTTTAAGCATTTCATTTGTGCATCTTAGAAAACGCAGGCCAGGAAATCTAGTACTGTCGGTGTGACCGTATTTTCCAACCTCATATTGGAGGAAGACGTTTTCTACAAAAAGTGTCAGTAAAAAATACGAACATTTAGTGTGCCTTCAAGTAACTTGATTGCGTTGGATTTCCTCTTCTTTGAGGCTGTTTAGACCTACAAGGATCATTTAAAGTTGTTGAAGACAGAGTTCCCCTCTGGTCCTTGTGTTTAAGCAGTGGGATCACTTTATCTATGTACCTTCACTGACGCTTTATCAAATGCAATCACAAATATAAATATACTTTATACCTGAAATTAAAAAAACCCTGATATACCAAATACCCATATTTCAGCCGATGATAAGATACCGTATACCCGATTAAAAAAACCCTTGTATACCGTATACCCACAAAAAACCCTGGACGACCACTGAAAAATTCTGGGAAACAATCTGAGTAGAAACCCTGCATCTATGGGGCGGTAATAGTAGTCTTAGTTGAAATTAAAATGATGGGCCTTCCTCTGTTCGTGTTCATGTATATTATTCTAACGCAATATTCCCTTTTATTTGCTTGTCCACCAGAGATTTTCTCGGCACAGTGACGAACGACTACATTGTTTTAAATATAGCTCGACGCAATTCAATTATTGCTATCTAAATGCATGCTTGTTTAAGAAATCCTTTCAAAAATAAACAATTTACTATTTTCTTATGAATTGCCAGGTCACGAAGTTCAAAAGTACAAGCGATGCCTGTTAGCGAATGTGTGTGAAGACACTATCACAAAAGAAAAGGCAGCAGAAAATGAAATGCTATACGAATTATGTTGGTGGAATGATCAGCCAAAAGATGAGACGCGCATAACCGAAGCAAACTGCACACAGTCACAACGGAGAAGAAAGAAACGGACTATTTGGGCTGGTTCCCTAAACAGGTTGGTCCGGGGCTAAAGGAAATCACCACCACCGCATCCAATAAAAAGAAAGGAGCCGGAAGAAGAATAGGAAGAAATCAAAAGGAATGGGGGATTGTACGAAAGATTACGAAAAGAGTGGAGAAGGAAAAAGACATCTTTGGAAGAGGAACGTAAGTGATTATTACATTTTCCTACACTAGACAATAGTATATAATATCAAACGTTCATTCGGCTCATTAGCAATCCCCAACATTTCA
>MU827435.1:0-31394 GCA_029204205.1 Desmophyllum pertusum
ATGATAGCCTGACTTAAGGTCCCATGTGAAAAACCAGTGACCTTCATCAAGAACTTGACTGAAAGCGAGCGTACGCGTCGGCCTTCGTATATGAATTCGGGCTTATTAAACCAGATAATTGTTTACATGCCTAAGATCAATAACCAAACGCAGCTTCTTTCCTTGAGCGACTCAATGGGTTCACGCAGAAAGGAGGATCGAACAAACGTGTTCAATAATACAACCGTTTAATTAAAAGCTCACTAATTTCTTGAGCCACGAAAAGTGCAGATCTATTGTTCTTTAAAAAAAAACACTGGGTGGGATACTCTCCAAATGCTAACCTGTATCCGCGCCTAATCATGTCAAGCACAAATTCCGGGAGCGTCTAAAGTTTCAACCCAGAAGCTAAGTGAGGGCTTCAAGCGACCTTAAACGCCATGGCTACCGTTTTTAACACTAAATTCGTCGTTATTACATAACAGTAAACAAGATAAATCACACCCAACTTCTCCATATTCCAGTCAATCGCGGTGAGTATTGTTCTGTGACGCGTCGGTAGCTGATTTCGCACATGCGAAGCTTCCCGCCCTAAAGAGGAAGAAAAACACAAAATTAAAATAACTCCAAATAACATAAATAAAAGAACGGTGGAGCGGTGTGGCGTTCGCAGACCCGAAGGAAGAACGCCAAACTGACAACAGCCTTATATACTAATATGCAAAACACATACGTAACTTAAAACACCTCATTGTGTAATACAATGAAAATACCGAAACAGAAACGTGCAGAAAACAAATATCTGCTAAACTACGTACCGCAGATATTTTGATATTCTGCACTAACTTAAGAATATAGAACAAGATACAAGAATTCATGGAGAATACTGGATTATGGCCTGGTAGTAACGCCATAAACAAACGAAGACAACAAAGCAAGTATAGCGTAAAAGTGTCGGATACTTTATCTTAAAACAAGGGCCCAACCGACGAGTTGGTCAAGTCTCCGAACGGGAAGACGAGGCGTTGGCAGCGTATCTAAACGAAGATGCCGCAGGGAAAGATGAAGTGGTGGCTGCGATTCTTTTTCTGGCCAGGACGGGAACGCTGACGGTTGTCCTTATTCACTTTCCTTTCAGCTCTCCTTTCAGCGCGGTAGATTCTCTTCTCATCGTCCGAGTCTGAGGCGAGCTCATCTGACTCCAGATCCAATTTGAGATGCTTCGTCGAATTTATCCAGCACTTGAAGAGAGTGGTCTAACTGCTGTTGATTTCCTTTCCTCTTGCATGTATAAGTTTTCGCGTCGAGCCTTTTTTAACAGCTTGTTCAACGGTCGAACTGTTTTCCTCCGAAAATCGCTTAGCGAAATCGTTTAGTCGATATTCAATAACCTGAGTAAGATTATAAAGAACTAATTGATTCGGAAACGGTAGACTGAATGGCAAAGCCGATGGTGGGGTCCAAAACTCCAACGCGAAAGGTCGACTGCTCAGTGTCTTTCGGCATGTTTGCTCATCATAAAAGAACGGTGGAGCGGTGTGGCGTTCGCAGACCCGAAGGAAGAACGCAAACTGACAACAGCCTTATATACTAATATGCAAAACACATACGTAACTTAAAACACCTCATTGTGTAATACAATGAAAATACCGAAACAGAAACGTGCAGAAAACAAATATCTGCTAAACTACGTACCGCAGATATTTTGATATTACTGCTGATGCAATACGACATATCATATAACTGAATCTTAGGCACCCTTAGCCCTGCTGCGATGGAAGGCGGCTGTATTCGCAGCCTAAGGCCTCCTCCACAAGTATCTGTTTTCCGAAAACGCATACTTTCGATGCGTTTTCGCCTATCGACCACATGACAACGATCGGAAACGTTGATCCGTTTTCATCGAAAACGCATACCGATTAGAAAACGAAGTGGAGTGGAGACAGTTGAAAACGGAGCTCTATCGTATTTATGTAAACAGCGAAAACGAAGGCTTTCGAAGACGCTGACGTCATTCACGACACAAACATCGCTAGCGCGTCTCAGATTTGTCGCATGCGCATATGACTGTTGTAGCGTTATCGAGCGTTTTAGTGTGGACGGGGGAAACGCTGCGGAAAACGATAGTGTGGTAGGCCTGAATAGATTTGTGCTCGGCAACTTTTGAGCAACTTCTGGAGTTTTGAGCAACTTTTTGTACTGCAAGCAACCTAGAGCAACTTTTGCCTTCCTTGGCAACTTTTGAGCAACAAATAATGATAAAACACCCAAATTATCCAAATGTTTCTATTAATTGAAGGGCGAGGGCATTACCGACCTATATTGAAACTGGTCGACCACTAAGAATGCTGTAGACGTGTATTGAATAGTACGTATTGACCCTGCAAATGATTAACATTCCTTTTGTTTTCTACTTTCCGTGCATGAATTGACGTGCGCCCACGAACTGGACAGCAGCTATCTATTTAATATCGTTTGCGAATTATCCAGCGGTTATTCGCTCCAACATTAATTAACATAATTTACTCATTAGAAACTACTTTACTTCATTAGAAAGTACTACTATTGGTAGTTATGTTGAAATTTAAGATTATATTGAATTACACATCCAACATTTCCATGTTTTAAGTTGTTATCTAGAATAAAATGGCTCGCTAAAGTGAGCAACTTTTTCAAATTTTTGGTGGCAACTTTTTCAATTTTTGGCAACTTTTGAGCAACTTTTAGCCTTTTTTTGGAGCAACTTTGGCTGGATTTGCTAGCACAATCTATTCAGGCCTATAGTGTGGACACGGAGCTTTTGATGCGTTTCGATGAAAACGCAGCGTTTCGATAACAGATCGATACCGCGCGGACGGGGCCTTAGCTGACTCTAAGCTGCAGTGACTCACAGCGTGCGCTTGCGGCGCCTGTGCTCAGTAAAAAGAAGCAGTTGTTTCTACAATATAGTGTTTCCTCGTTTAGCTTTTAGCTCTAGAACAGGCACAGAATTGTGACCTTTGTCAAATTTCAGCAAAACCGACAACCGGCAGCTGACGCAAAAGGAAAAGAAGACAAAGAGGATGAACTCGACGTGTAACGACTGTCCGCTGTACAGAACATCTCTTCGCGCCAGTTCCCTCACGTCCACAGGTCACACCACAAACTATGTCACGTCTGTGAAATCTGCCGTCTGTTTAGCCAGCGGACTATTGGATTACTTCGCGGGGTGGCTTTGCTTTGCCAATGACGTCACCGGTGTATAAATAAATATTTATTTATTTTTAATGTTGAAAGTTGGTACAATTTTTAGAGGAACTACCTTCATATTAATTTCTTGAAGACTTTTAAATGCTACATCGGTGAAATGACAGAGAAAATGGGAACTAATTACAGCAGTATCCTTTGCAACAACTTGGGATGTCACGCAACGCTTAGTGGGAGAGGTTACTTCGTGACAATCTAAATAGCTTTGTTTCTCAGTTTCTCGCCTCGCCGCCATTGTCATTTGTCTCTGTTTGTTGTAAATATTTCAAGCTCTATTTGTATCATTTTAAGCTTTGTTCATAAGAGGCAAAGAAACAGATCCTTGTTATTAGCAAAATTGCCTTGCAAAACGACTCTATTGTTTTCAGAAGTATTTTTGAAGAAAAGAGTGTACAGTCTTTCATGCTCACTCAACAGAGTGAATTTTATTTATTCAGAAAAATGTATTTGAAATAAAGAGTTGGAAAATATGTTATCAGGGTTTGATTGACGTCTGTCAACCAGCTAAAACAGGGTGCGACAAGATCACATTCCGAGGAATCAGTATCCAAGACAAAATGATTGATATGTTTTAAAACAACGAACCATGATTGGTTCACACTGAGCTGATTCCTAGAATAGCTCAAAAAAGAAAGTCACAAGACTTCCGCGAAAACGTTGATTTGCTCGCTTGTTTCTGAAGAGAACATGGATATCAAAACGTTGCTCTATAATCTCCGTGAAGAAGTGTCTTGTGCGGTGTGTACGAACATATATACGGATCCAAAACATCTGCCATGTTTACACAGTTTCTGTCTGCACTGTTTGAAACAATGGCACAGAACAAGCCATGGCCGAGACACAATCAAATGGTCCAAAAATGTCAATCCGTTAGCAGAGTTCCTGAAAAGTGGCGATCTGAAAGATCTTCCAACCAGTTTTTATCTGAACGGCTTGATTGATGTGCTGGCCATTAAAGAATGTAAAAGCAGCCAAGTAAGATGTGGAAATTGCGACAAGAAAAGCTCCGAGACTTCTTATTGTTTCCAATGTTGCGTGTTTTGGTGTGAAGAGTGCGTAACTGGACACAACATTATACGAAGCAATAAAGATCACCCGCGTTCTCGCGCTCAAAGACTTTCAAGACAAGGACTTTGAGGATGTGTTAAAGCGACCTGCGTTTTGCCCAAAGCCACGACACGAGAAAGAAGAGCTGAAATACTTTTGTAAGAACTGTGAAACGACGGTCTGCCAAACTTGTTTTTTGATGGATCATGCTGGTCACGCTTTAGAGCACATAGAAGAAGAAGCTGAAAAGCAAAAGACTGAGATGAAATCAATGATTGAAACACAGAGGCGCAATTTAATTTACAAGCAAAGATGAACGTAGTCATTCAACTTGATGAAGACTACGCTAAAGTGACACAACAAGGCGAAGACGTGAAGAGAGATGTTCAATGGTTTGTCGACAACTTGATTACAGTCGTTGAATGCGAAGAAGCAAAACATTTTTGCAGAGGTTGAAAACAAAACAAAGGAATCACTTGAAAGTTCTAACAACGCAAAAAGACCGCGATCGAGCATCAAATAAAGGTGATAGAAATCATCGCGGAAAAAGCTGAAAAACTTTTAACTCGAAGTACAAACGCTGAAGTCGTTCAAATGAAGAAATCATTAGAAACAATCTTCAAGGGAGTTGATCAAACCGAGCCAATTGACCGTGACCCTGAAGTGCTTCCAGTTTTCGTGGAAAAATCAAAAGTTGTCGAACACTGTCAACACCGAAGAAATTGGAACTTTGAAAAATCCTTACCAAACAAAAGCAAGTCAATCTGATGCTGAAGGCAAAGGACTGAATGAAGCGTTTGTTGGACGTGAAGCACAGTTTGTCGTGACGGCAAGAAACGCTGGAGGAAGACAGTGTTACGATAAACGTGACCGTGTAACGGTGGAGATCAGGGACGAACGAGGACAAGAATGCGCGGACGGAAGTGCGAATAAATGACAATAAGAATGGACTCTATCAGATCAGCTATTCTCCCAGAGATCAAGGCAGATGCCAATGTAAACATTAAAGGTAAACGGGGAACATTGTTCGCGACAGTCCTTTTGTTGTTCAAGTAAAGCCATTTCAGTTCAAACCTGTTTTATCTTTTGGAAAACAAGGTTCGTCTGTTGGAATGTTTCAGTATCCCTGGGGGGTGGCAGTGCAATGCCAGGGACGAAATAGCTGTAACTGATAGTCACAGAGTTCAAATCTTCAACAGTAAATGGAAATTACTTAAGTTCCTTTGGTCGGGAGGGTAACAAAGCGGGAGAATTTAACTTTCCTAGGGGTGTAGCTTTTCATGAGAAATGGAAGTATTTTTGTAGCAGACAAAAATAACCATAGGAATCCAGATTTTCAGTGGGGAGGGTGAGTACGTAGGTATGGTTGGTGGGAAAGGAAAGCCTCGATAGTCAGCTCTCTGAACCCTGGGGTTTATCTGTAGACAGTGATGGGAATATTATTGTTGCTGATGCAGGTAACAAACTGATTAAGATCTTTTCTCCTGATAGGCAAGTTTCTAATGAAGATAGGTGGACCGGGCTCTTTTGCTTTTCCTATCCACTGTGTTTCAGTATGATAGATATCTCATAGTGTCAGACCCGTACTGAACATTCTATCAAAGTTTTCGACCGGAATGGAAATTTTCAGTACAAGTTTGGAAAGCAGGGTGGAGGGGACGGGGAGTTTAATTATCCCCGTTGTTTGTCAGTGAACAAGTCAGGACACTTGATGGTCTGTGATCGAGATAATCACAGAATACAAGTTTTTGAACTGAATGGAAAGTTTGTTGGCAAGTTTGAAACAAATGGTAGCAATCTAGGAGAATTCAATACTCCATGTTCCGTAGCAGTTCTCAGTAATGCGCCGAATTGTTGTGTCGGACCGGGGTAACCATCGCATTCAGACATTTGAGTGAAAAATAGTCCGCTCTAGACAGAAAGAAGACAAATTATGTGTTCATTTTTGAAATAATTTTAATTTTACTTTAGGTCTCAATTCTGTGTATAAAAAAGTAACAAATAAATATAGAATTTACATAGGTAATCAAGTAATCGCCTGCAAGCAATTCTATAAAGATTAATTAAAATGGTTTTGCGACGTATTTCAACTGCCTTATTCTCACTTTATTTTCGCGAATATTGAAAATGCGAGATTTAACTGCCTAAATACACACTTTTTTCCCGAAGATCCGTTTTGAAATCATTGATAAAGATATTTCGTTGATATCTTTTTAGAACAGTTTTCCTAAAACGAGCAAGCAGTCATAAAAAAAGAGACTTACCGCCTGAACTGAACATTGTTCGTGTGAAGTGACTAAAAGGGATGGACCATTTTATTATTATTATTTTTTTGGGGGGTGGGGTTGGGTTGAATTTTTTTTTCCATCTTGAGGTTTGTGCAATAATTTTCTTTTCCAGCTTTTGCTTGTGACTGTGAGTGAACTTACTTTGCACGATTTTTTTTTTTCTCTAACTTTTGCTGTGCAGGAATTTTTTGGGGTTAATTGCCCAACCCCCCCCACCCCCCCCCCCCCCCCCCCCTCCCTCCCAAAATAAAATGGTCCATCCCTAACCAACGTTGATATCGTACTTGTCAAATGTTTTTGTTCTTGTTTTGTTAAAAGTGCTGATCCTTTCGGCGATTGAACGGTTTATTGTTGATCAAGATTATGAATGATGGATTTGTTTAAATGGTGATTAGAATTTGGTGACATTTTCGCGAAATTTAATACCCTTGGAGTCCATTTTTCCGTGAAATAGCGGAAATATTTCTAGCGAATTCGAAATATGGCATTGTCATTTACGCGCGAAAATTATTGAGAATAAGGTTCGAGAGACGTTTCTGTTATCAATTGTTTTTTGAAACTTGATAGGGATTTGTTCACCATGAACACACTCACGCTTTTTGTAAGTCTATCATGGCTTTTCTTAGGCCCAGTCGCATTTTCAGTCCCGTCGAATGTAATTCAAGCCGTAGAAATCTAACTCAGTGGTATTACTTGATTCGACTACGTTGCAATACACCATGAAGCAACGTGTGCTACTTTACTATTTGTGCGGGCGTTGCGCTGATTTAAAGCGATTTCTGTGCGTTTTGTGGGACTTGAATTACATTCGACACGACCGAAATGAGATGGGCCTTAGTTTAAGGCGGAAAATAATTGATCGCTTTGTAGATAAAGTACATATATCAACTTGTTTAGTTTTTACGACCGTTTTGTAACAAGTTTAATTTAGAGATGGCCAGGTGATTGACAATCAGTTATGAATAGCAATATAAGTAACTTATAATGAACATTACACTGATTTACCACTTGTTTTGAAGACTTATTTTTGCATAAATAATTAATTAGCAGTATTTCTTAGTTATATTACTATAAACAAGTCTATATATTTTTGAAATTCATTATAAGCCTTTTTTTACTGGAACTAATTATAGAGCCATGTTAGAATGATATTTTTTTGTAAAAAAATTATCTGTAATAAGGGATACTTGTGAATTAGCCGTTCTGATAAAAAAATAATTATGTAATCTTCATTTACTTTGATGGTGTGAATAAACTAAGTTTTAGTTTAAGTGAAGTGGCTTCATGATTTGACTTGTCTCGTGGAAAAAAATAGATGTCGTTTGGTCCCGTTTTTTGACAATTTTTTTATTCAATATTGAAGTCAATATTTCCCCAATACGGACCGAACAAGCTTAAAGTTCAATAAAGTTTAAAGGGATAAAGGAGACTGAAGAGTGCGGTCAACTTACTCTGACTGCTGACAGAAATGATGCAATGCTTCATAGGGATACTCTCTTGTGGGGGACAGGGGTGGGGGAACCCGATAGTAGAGGGGACGGGAAAGTCTACGGCCGCGCGGATGGCGGGATAAGAGAGGGCGGTCAACTTACTCTGACTGCTGACAGAAATGATGCAATGCTTCATAGGGATACTCTCTTGTGGGGGACAGGGGTGGGGGGACCCGATAGTAGAGGGGACGGGAAGTCTACAGCCGCGCGGGTGGCGGGATAAGAGAGGGCGGTCAACTTACTCTGACTGCTGACAGAAATGATGCAATGCTTCATAGGGATACTCTCTTGTGGGGGACAGGGGTGGGGGGACCCGATAGTAGAGGGGACGGGAAGTCTACAGCCGCGCGGGTGGCGGGATAAGAGAGGGCGGGAACCGGGAGAAATAGGAAAAAATGACGCAACATTGCGTAATATTATGGAATAGAAAAAGCACAAAGTGGCGGGAACACAACAAAAGGGACCAGAACCGGGTGTACAAGGTACGGGAAGCGGAAAGTTCAGACCCCCCTGCACCTCCCCCCCCCCCCCCCCCCCCCCCCCCCCCCCCCCCCCCCCACTCTCCTATATGACATAAACGGTAAGGAGCCACAAGCTGTGAGTTCGCACGAAACACTGAACAAATTCAAAGAAAAGTGAGAGTCGTTTTCAGTCAGGCTTTAAGGTCGGCACACACGAGGAGACAAATCTCTGCAACACGTCCCTGTTGTGAACTGCCCGTTTTCAACAAAACATCTCTGTTGTGGGGACAAAATTTTGTCCACGCGACTTGTCCCACGAATTCAAATTGGTTTGAATTGAAGTGGACTTGCCTCGTGTGTACTGTTCGTGGGACACGTACTTGCGACGAAATAAGGAAATAAACCAATCAAAGACCAAATCGGACTGTACCTGCAACAAGTCTGTGTATTCACAATAGTCTGTTCAAGGCGTTCGCATCGGTCGGGAAGCGACGCGAAAAGACGCGCGAAGAGCGGCGAAGGGATTGGAGAGAGGAGAACTCGCCCCCTCTCCCCGATCGCCTCGCCTTGTTTTCCTCGCCGCCCTTTCCCTAATAGGAAAAACATCATTAGTGGTGTATTATACAGGCAACACAATTCACCTGAAAGTTTCTTAACATACTTGGATGACACCTTTGAAAGACTGAGCTCTTCTGGCAAACCTATTTACATTACTGGTGACTTCAACATAGACCTTCTCAAGCTGAAAGCTGTAATTATGCTCACAATTTCTTACTTTCATTGCAGAGTTATTCTTTTATGCCCCTAATTGATAAACCAACACGCGTTTACAGCAATTCTGCTACCTTAATAGATAATATCTTAAGCAACAATCTGACCGATTTGCAACTCAGTGGTAATATAATTTCTGACATTAGCGATCACTTCTCACAATTTTGCATAATGTTAACTGACCCGTACAAGGAATCTTTAAACGTCAAAAACAAATTCCGGGATTACACATGTTTTTCCGAAGTGAAATTTCTTGCGGACCTTTCAAATATCAAATGGATGGAGACTCTCTCGGCAACAAACTCTAACGTAGATAAATTATTCTCTACTTTCTACAATAAGCTCAATCAAAGTAGTTTTCCTTTCTCTTCTCTACTTTATACAGAAACAAAATTACTACTTTAATTTCTTTGTTCTACGCCATAATATATATTGATAATTTTCTTCTTGTTATTTATTACTAAAACCCTACTGTTAGCTACCCTTATTATAATTTGTTTCTCGTCACCTCCCGCCTCGAATAGCCCTGCTAATTTGCGGGAGGTGAAAATCTATGTATTTCAACCAAAGAGTTAATAAAGCTTGTTGTTGTGTTGTTGTTGTTGTTGCTCTCCGCTCTTCGCAATTCGCGCGTCTTTTCGCGTCGCTCCCCCACTATCCGAATGCTGAGAACAGGTTAACGCACAAGGGAGTTGTCCCCGGGAGACAGTCTTGCTACAAGTCCCTGCAACACGTCCCCTCGTGTAATCACTACAGGAGACTTGTTTCCCTCGTGTGCGCCAATCTTTAGCATATGCTTTGACGTTATCAAATTCCTGTACATCACTGTTGGAACTAAATCAGATTTTTCCTCAGCCGAAGATGCGGGTGGGGGGGGGGGGGGGGGGGGGGATGATCGTTGTATTTTTAGGGAGTTTAAATTTAAATGACCAGCACAATTAGAGTTATCCGGCTGGGTAACTTTAAGGGTATAAACGGAAAAAAATCAGGATTGGAAACTAGTTTTGTCTTACAATTGATACAGGGTGTGAAAATGACTCCCAGCCACACCCACAAAACGAGATTCGAGACGAGGACCAGGAGCCCATTAATAGGTAATGGGCGCCTGACGAGACCTTTCAGTAATGGTTCTTTTCAAAATTTCTGACGATCACCCCCGTCAATTTTATATAGGAGTCTTCCTTGGATTTGCCAGCATAGTTTACCTGAATGGACATCGTAGGATTTCTCGCCAGGTTTCTAGCAAACTTTTCAAAATCAGTCGGTAGGTTGGAGTCGTTGAGTTATATTTTAGTCATTACTGCTGACGCAATACGGCGTATCATATAGCTGAATCTTAGGCCCCCTTAGCCTGCGGCGATGGAAGGCGGCTGTATTCGCAGGCTGAAGCCCCCTCCACAAGTATCCGTTTTCCGAAAACGCATACTTTCGATGCGTTTTCGCCTATCGTCCACACGACAACGATCGATAACGTTGAGCCGTTTTCATCGAAAAACGCATACCGATTTGAAAACGGAGTGGAGTGGAGTGGAGTCATTTGAAAACGGTGCTCTATCGCATTTGTGTAAACAGCGAAAACGAAGGCTTTCGAAGACGCTGACGTCATTAACGCAACAAACATCGCGAGCGCGTCTCAGATTTGTCGCATGCGCATATGACTGTTGTAGCGTTAATTATCGAGCGTTTTAGTGTGGACGGGGAAAACGCTGCGAAAACGATAGTGTGGACGCGGAGCTTTTGATGCGTTTTCGATGAAAACGCAGCGTTTCGATAACGGATCGATACGCGTGGACTGGGCCTTAGCTGACTCTAGCTGCAGTGACTCACAGCGTGCGCTTGGGGCGCCTGTGCTTCAGTAAAAAGAAGCAGTTGTTTCTACAATATAGTGTTTCCTCATTTAGCGTTTAGCTCTAGAACAGGCACAGAATTGTGATCTCTGTCAAATTTCAGCAAAACCCGTCAACCGACAGCTGACGCAAAAGGAAAAGAAGACAAAGAGGATGAACTGGACGTGTACGACTGTCCGCTGTACAGAACATCTCTTCGCGCCAGTTCCCTCACGTCCACTGGTCACACCACAAACTATGTCACGTCTGTGAATCTGCCGTCTGTTCAGCCGGCAGACTATTGGATTACTCGCGGGGTTGCTTTGCTTTTCCAACTGGACCAATGACGTCACCGGTGTATCAATATTTATTCCGTTTTTTGCTTATTTTTGTTATATATTTCTTAGGGCGAAGCCAAATAAAAAAAATAAAAATAAAAAATAAAATAAAATAAAATAAAATATTTATTTATTTTTAATGTTGAAAGTTGGTACAATTTTTAGAGAAACTGCCTTCATATTAATTTCTTGTAGAATTTTAAATCTCCGCTACATCAGTGAAAAAATATCAGAGAAAATGGGAACTAATTACAGCAGTACCCTTTGCAACAACTTGGGATGTCACGCAACGCTTAGTGGGAGAGGTACTTCGTGACCATCTAAATAGCTTTGTTTCTCAGTTTCTTGCCTCGCCATTGTCATTTGTCTCTGTTTGTTGTAAATATTTGAAGCTATATTTGTATCATTTTAAGCTTTTGTTCATAAGAGGCAAAGAACAGATCCTTGTTATTAGCAAAATTGCCTTGCAAAACGACTCTATTGTTTTCAGAAGTATTTTTGAAGAAAAGAGTGTACAGTCTTTCATGCGTGAACTCAACAGAGTGAATTTTATTTATTCAGAAAATTGTATTTGAAATAAAAGAGTTGGAAAATATGTTATTAGGGTTTGATTGACGTCTGTCAACCAGCTAAAACAGGGTGCGACAAGATCACATTCCTAGGAATCAGTATCCAAGACTATATGATTGATATGCTTCTAAAACAACGAACCATGATTGGTTCACACTGAGCTGATTCCAAGAATAGCTAAAAAAAGAAAGTCACAAGACTTCATTGTTTTGAGTTCCGCGAAAACGTTGCTTTGCTCGCTTGTTTCTGAGAGAACATGGATATCAAAACGTTGCTCGATAATCTCCGTGAAGAAGTGTCTTGTGCGGTGTGTTCGAACATATATAAGGATCCAAAACAGCTGCCATGTTTACACAGTTTCTGTCTTCACTGCTTGAAACAATGGCACAGAACAAGCAATGGCCGAGGACACAATCAAATGTCCAAAATGTCAAACCCTTAGCAGAGTTCCTGAATCTGGCGATCTGAAAGATCTTCCAACCAGTTTTTATCTAACGGCTTGATTGATGTGCTGGCCATTAAAGAATGTAAAAGCAGCCAAGTAAGATGTGGAAATTGCGACAAGAAAAGCTCCGAGACTTCTTATTGTTTCCAATGTTGCGTGTTTTGGTGCGGTGAAGAGTGCATAACTGGACACAACATTATACGAAGCAATAAAGATCACCGCGTTCTCGCGCTCAAAGACTTTCAAGACAAGGACTTTGAGGATGTGTTAAAACGACCTGCGTTTTGCCCAAAGCCACGACACGAGAAAGAAGAGCTGAAATACTTTTGTAAGAACTGCGAAATGACAGTCTGCCAAACTTGTGTTTTGATGGATCATGCTGGTCACAATTTAGAGCACATAGAAGAAGAAGCTGAAAGGCAAAAGACTGAGATGAAATCACTGATTGAAACACAGAGGCGCAATTTACAAGCAAAGATGAACGTAGTCATTCAACTTGATGAAGACTACGCTAAAACTGATACAACATGGCGAAGATGTGAAGAGAGATGTTCAAAGGTTTGTCGACAAGTTGATTGCAGTCGTTGAAGGGAAGAAGCAAAACATTTTTGCAGAGGTTGAAAACAAAACTACGGAAGCCGATAAGGGACAATCCAAATATATTTTCCAAATCCGTAAAATATTTTTCAAATCCGTAAAATTATTTTAAATCGCAATGTTTTTTGCAAATCACTGTTGAAGAGTTTGCCAAATCTAAAAAATTATTACAAATCCTAATAAGATTGTTAAATCCAAAAATAACTTTTTACAAATCCGAAATTAGTTTGCAATCCAAGAATCGTCGTCAAATCCAGAAAAATATTTTGGAAATCGGAAAAAATAAACTTTAAAACAAGGAACGGGGAACGGGGAATGGGAACGGGGAATTTTTAGAGCAAGATGTACTCGTGAGAGTAAAACCATATACAGTAGAATCCCGATCTCTAGAAAAAATCGGGGGAGTTTGAAATATGGGAGGTAAAATTACAGTGAAAACGACTATTGGTTCGAGTTAGCGAGGTTTTGGAAATCAAGGGTTCGAGAAATCGGGATTCCACTGTTGTGGCAAGACTGGCGTCAGAACAAAGTGGTCAGTACTACGAATATCGAGACGAGATCAGATAAAAGACAGAACACTCAATTGAATTGATGCAAGAAACAGGAAGCGTGAATAGCGTGAATTTAGCAGATTTTACTCCAACACCACAGAGCCGGCCGCGGCTTACAGGTGGATTATGGCCTTTATATTTTTAATTGCTGAAGCACTTGCTCAAGAACTTGCCCCGCTGCTATCAACTTCACAAGTAGCAGCTTTTCCAGCTGCGGGGTCAGCTAGGTCTGCGGGAACAACGTGGTTAGCCACTAGCTACGGCTATTAGCCGCCCGAACTTGAGAGAGAGCAAGCCAGCAGCAGAGCACAACTTCTTTGAATGATGTAGTCTTCTTTCAGGTCCTTGTGAAGAGACTTATCGCTGTCGATTGGAACGGCTATAGCCACTGCTTTGCAGACGAGTTTGAGGAAGTTATTGACGAGAGTCTCTGTTACCCGACTGGCGAGAGCAGCTTGGTACCTCTTATAGTACTTTTTCACCACTTCCTCGATCAAGCGTTGGACATCGCCGTGGGTTAAGCGGCGGACGTCGATGAATTCTTTCGCTTTGCCTGTGGCAACCAGGATAACCAACTGCTCTCTGGGATCGTCCGGCGCCGTTCCGGTGGTGGCCTGCGAATACAGTCGCCTTCAATTCCATCGCGCTGCAAGCGGAGCGCGATGGAAGGCGGCTGTATTCGCAGGCTATTCCGGTAGCCGCTGCTTCAAAGATGTTGTTTCCGATAGCTGTAGCCGTCCCGGCGGTGGTAGCGGGGACAGCGGCTGCCGTTCCAGCAGGGGCTGTTTTCCCGCCTTCGAAGAGCGTGTCTTCTAACAGTTGGTGCGCATTTGACATGGCTGCTGTCTCAGGTGAAACAGCAAGAGTCTAATAGGATGTCATACTAATAGTCTAGTCTAATAGGAAGTGTACCGGAGGCTGAACACAAGGCGAGAGTACTTCTAGTTTGATAGGAGTTCTTTCCCCACTGGGCAGTCGCGGAAAGCTCTCCAGCGTAACTTTCGAATATAGCCTTCATGTCTTTCGAAGAGGGCGTGTAGAACAACACGATCGCAGCGACGTTTTCTCGAACCTACTGGACCGCGGAACCACGCAAACACAAAAAGTGGGACATAAGACACACCTGCCATGCCTAGCTCCGGCGGGCGCTAACGCCAGTAGACCCTGGGGTGGGGCGGAGGCCTGGGACCTCCAAGTGGCCGCAGTTCTTGCTGGCCTGGGGTCTCCAAGTAGCCACGGTTCCCGCTGGCCTGAGCTGGGCATCGATCTCTCACTCACTCACTCACTCACTCACTCACTCACTCACTCATCCTCGCCAAAGTGCGCAAGTCGCGGGGACCACGTACTCCTCGTCACAGAGGGCAAAGTTTTCAACGTCGTGCCAAGCGCCTACCCTATAGTAGCGCTCAACACATTTGCCGCCCCAGGCACACTCCAGGCCCACACTCCAGGCCGATGGGGCACAATGTACATGCATATGCACGGACGATTCGCTCCCGCCATGCATATACAGGGGCGGCCCGTAGATGTGCATTTATTGCTTTCTATCCCATGGCAACGCGCTCACGGATTTTAGCTTTGATTGCTTCGGTAATATCACACGCGGATTGTCCCCCTGGAGTGGATAGGGGCTCACTGCTGGGGCCACGGGTGGGTAGCGCTGGGGACTCGAGCTCTTAATACTCTACAGGCATCTCTTCTATGAGGTCATCCATAGTCGCCTTGTTGCCGGGCGGATATACCCCATGGCCCACGTTTCTCTAAATGGGTATTCGGGCAGCAGGGCAGGGGCTGGGGCCTGGGGTGTGGGCCGGCGAGGGGGTGGGCCAGCCATGGGGGAAGGGCAGCGGGGCCATGTACGCCGGGCCGGGGAGGGCTGGGGCCCGGGTAGCAGGAGGCCATGTACGCCGGGGCCGCTTAGCTTACTGGGCCAAGTTCGCGTACGCCGGGGCGTACAGCAATGTGGCTGAGCAATGGCTGGGGGGCCCACCGGGCGTGGGGAAGTGAGCCAGTACCCCCCTTATATATACTACTAACGGGCAATATTAATTTGAAGTATATGTTGTATTATGAGGACGACTTTCAAGCCTTCGACTGTGCTCAGGCTCTTCCCTCTAGCGAGGTCATGTTGGTTTCCGGTCTGTACGCCAGGCTTTCGCCCTCCTCCGTAATTCCGATGCTTTGCTTTGTTTTGATCACGGATATAATATTTTTCTTGGTCCAATTTCGTCAGAGAGTACTGTAGCTTCCAAGAGGCTATTGCATTTGGAGAAGAGATATATACTTTGCTAATTTCTTCCTGTTTCTTGCATCAATTCAATTGAGTGTTCTGTCTTTTATCTGATCTCGTCTCGATATTCGTAGTACTGACCACTTTGTTCTGACGCCAGTCTTGCCACAACAGTGGAATCCCGATTTCTCGAACCCTTGATTTCCAAAACCTCGCTAACTCGAACCAATAGTCGTTTTCACTGTAATTTTACCTCCCATATTTCAAACTCCCCCGATTTTTTTCTAGAGATCGGGATTCTACTGTATATGGTTTTACTCTCACGAGTACATCTTGCTCTAAAAAATTCCCCGTTCCCATTCCCCGTTCCCCGTTCCCCGTTCTTCCATTCCCCGTTCCTTGTTTTAAAGTTTATTTTTTCCGATTTCCAAAATATTTTTCTGGATTTGACGACGATTCTTGGATTGCAAACTAATTTCGGATTTGTAAAAAGTTATTTTTGGATTTAACAATCTTATTAGGATTTGTAATAATTTTTTAGATTTGGCAAACTCTTCAACAGTGATTTGAAAAAAACTTTGCGATTTAAAATAATTTTAGGGATTTGAAAAATATTTTACGGATTTGGAAAATATATTTGGATTGTCCCTTATCGGCTTCCGTACAAAACAAAGGAATCACTTGAAAGTCTAACAACGCAAAAGTCCGCGATCGAGCATCAAATAAAGGTGATAGAATATTCCCTGGAAAAAGTTGAGAAACTTTTAACACGAAGTACAAACGCTGAAGTCGTTCAACTGAAGAAATCATTAGAAACAATGTTTAAGGGAGTTGATCAACCGAGCCAATTGACCGTGACCCTGAAGTGCTTCCAGTTTTCGTGGAAAATCAAAAGTTGTTGGACACTGTCAACACCGAAGAAATTGGAGCTTTGGAAAATCCGCACCAAACAAAAGCAAGTCAATCTGATGCTGAAGGCAAAGGACTGAATGAAGCGTTTGTTGGACGTGAAGCACAGTTTGTCGTGACGTCAAGAAACGCTCAGGGAAGACAGTGTTACAATAAACGCGACCGTGTAACGGTGGAGATCAGGGACGAACGAGGACAAGAATGCGCGACGGAAGTGCGAATAAATGACAATAAGAATGGACTCTATCAGATCAGCTATTCTCCCAGAGATCAAGGCAGATGCAATGTGACAATTAAGGTAAACGGGGAACATATTCGTAGGCCGTCCTTTTGTTGTTCAAGTAATTGTAAAGCCATTTCAGTTCAGACCTGTTTTAACTTTTGGAAAAAGAGGTTCCTCTGTTGGAATGTTTCAGGGTCCCTGGGGGGTGGCAGTGAATGCCAGAGATGAGATAGCTGTCACTGATAGTTCCAACTACAGAGTTCAAATTTTCAACAGTGATGGAAATTACTTAAGATCCTTTGGTCGGATGGTAACAAAGCTGGAGAATTTGAATATCCTAAGGGTATAGCTTTTCATCGCAATGGAAAGATTTTCGTAGCAGACCATGGTAACCATAGGATCCAGATTTTCAGTGGGGAGGGTGAGTACGTAGGTATGTTTGGTGGGAAAGGAAGCCTCGATAGTCAGCTTTCTTCTCCCTGGGGTTTATCTGTAGACAGTGGTGGGAATATTATTGTAGCTGATGCAGGTAACAAAGATCTTTTCTCCTAATGGCAAATTTCTAAAGAAGATAGGTGGGCCGGGCTCTTTTACTTTCCTATCCACTGTGTTCAGTGTGATAGATATCTCATAGTGTCAGACCATACTGAACATTCTATCAAAGTTTTCGACAGGAATGGAAATTTTCAGTACAAGTTTGGAAAGCAGGGTGGAGGGTACGGGGAGTTTAATTGTCCCATGTTTTGTCAGTGAACAAGTCAGGACACTTGATGGTCTGTGATGGAGCTAATAACAGATTACAAATATTTGAACTGAATGGAAAGTTTGTCGGCAAGTTTGGAACAAAAGGTAACAAGTTAGGAGAATTTGATGGTCCACGTTCTGTGGCAGTTCTCAGTAATGGCCGAATTGTTGTGACTGACTCGGGTAACAATCGCATTCAGATATTCGAGTGAAAAAATGTCCGCTCTAGACAGAGAGAAGACAAATTATCTGATCATTTCTGAAGTAATTTAAATTCTATTTGAGTTCGCAATGCTGTGTATAAAAAGTAATAAATAAATATAGAATTTACAGAGGTAATCAAGTAATCGCCTGCAAGCAGTCCTATAAAGATTAATTTAAAGCGTATTTTTTATGTCAACTGAAGTGTAGCTATTTAAACTACAGTGTACCTTATTCTCACTTCTTTTCGCGAGTAGTGATTTTGACGTAATTGAAAAAAAAATGTTAAATTTTACTACCCTTTTACACCGGGAACTTCCTCCCGAAGATCCGTTTTGAAGTTATGGACAAAGATATTTGTAAATACCTTTTTGGAACAGTTTTCCTAAAACGAGCAAGCAGTCATAAAAAGATACTTTACTGAACTGAGCATAATTCGTGTGAAGTGACTATAACCCACGTTGATAACGAACTTATCAAGTGTTTTGTTACTTGTTTTGTTAACAGTGCTGATCCTTTCGCCGATTGAACGGTTTATTGTTGATCAAGATTATGAATGACTGATTTTTTAAATGGTGATTAAAATTTGGTGACATTTTTCGCAAAATATAATACCCCTTGGAGTCCATTTTCTCTGTAAAATCGCGAAAATTAATTCGCACGAAATATTGGCATTGACATTTCTTTAATTTTATTTTAAGTACGCGCGAAACTTCGTGAGAATGAGGTACTGCTTCCAAAAATAACGTTAGGTTAGGAAGATAAATTAGTAACAAGGAAAAGTGTCTGTTATTAACTGAATTAGATTTCGAAACTTGATAGGAATTCTTCACCATGAACGTGGTGATAGTCACTCGCAGGCTTTTTGTAAGCTATCTGGGTTTTTTCTTAGCCCCACGTTTATGCGTCGCATTTGAAGGCGGAAAATAATTGTTCGTTTTGTAGATAAAGTACATAAATAAACTTGTTTAATTTTTACGACCGTTTTGTAACAAGTTTAATTTAGAGATGAACGCTGATTGATAATCAGTTATGAATCAAAATATAAGTATAGCTTATAATGAACATTGCCCTGATTTAATTACGACTTGCTTTGAAGACGGTTATTTTTGCGTAAACTAATTAATTAGGAGTATTTCTTAACTGAAGTACTATAAGAAAGTCTATATATTTTTAAATTCATTTTTAGCATTTGTTGAACTATAAAATTTATATTTAGCCGTGAATGAATGATATGTTTATATTAATATATATTTTAAAAAAACAATGAACACTAGTGAATAAGCCGTTCTGATATAAAGTAATTGTGTAATCTTTATTTGCTTTGATGGTGTGAATAAACTTGGTTTTAGTTAAGTGAATTTTCTTGATTATTTGACTTGTCTCGGGTAAAAGTAAATGTCATTGAAATCTGAGCGTGTGGGTCCGTGTTGGGTCACGCATCGCATCAACTCAGGCGCGCAATCTTCTCACATTCCTTTTTTTTTTTTTTGGCAAGTTCATTGCATTGGCAGGCTCATACAGCATCATATGCTTTGACGTTATCAGATTCCTGTACATCACTGAATTTTCACGCCATCTTTACACCTGGAAAAACCCGCGAACTGGCTTAAAAGGAGAATTAAACGAGAGATGAGAGTTGAACGAGAGTTTCCGGCGTAGTCCGCGAGAGATGACAAACTCTATTCTCCATTAAAGTACGAGTTCTGTCAAAGGGAACGATCTGAAAGAAGCATTCTCCCATACATGGATATTGAAATCTATTATATATACCTGATTGGCTAGATCGAGTAACGTAATGTCGGAGCCTCGATAAGAAGGAACTAAAAATACCTTTCACAGCATGCCACGGAACTATTAATAGATTTCAAAACATTATCTGGGGCATGTTGACCATGCAAAAATTGGTACCTCTTAGGTGTGAAACTGACTCGTCCCAGTCGTCTCTCTTGTCTCCTTTGTTTGGAGATATTAATAGGAGACAAGAGAGACGACTGTCAGGGGGTGAAATGAATTCGAACCACACCCACAAGATAAGATATGAACAGTCCACTTTTATATGGGAGTCCCCCCCCTCCCCCTTCCCTGGGAGCAAATCTGATCTCATTGAATTTGAACATGCTCCTAACTTCATGACAAGCAGGTAATCCTTAGTCCCTGCGGCCCAGCGGATGAGAAAGTCAGGGCGTCGACTGTTTTGGGTCACATTCCTGGGATTAGAAGCAATAAACACCTTAGTTAAAATAACAAAACTTCATTGTTTCAACACACCCTTTCTTTCTTTGTTCTCTTGTTGCTGAAAGACAACATGGATATTTGCTCCATAATCTTCGTAAAGAAGTTTGTACAAAGTATTAAAAAATACTTCTGCCATGTTTACACATGAATCGCAGAATCAAACTGTCTGAACTGTCATGATCAAGCCCATAGCAGAGAACCTGCAAGTGGAGATCTGAAAGACTGGAAAGATCTTCCAACCAATTTTTATCTGAACGGCTTGATTGATGTGCTGGCCATTAAAGAATGTGAAAGCAGCCAAGTAAGATGTGGAAATTGCGACAAGAAAAGCTCCGAGACTTCTCATTGTTTCCAATTTTCTTCTCCATTTAGCCTGCGAGCAAGCTCTCTTGGCGTTTTTGGGGGTCCCGCCTCCCCACCCCCCACCCCCACCCCCACCCCCCAAACCCCCAGAGAGCTTGCTCGCAGGCTACTCCATTTTTGAATTGAACGTCTAGGACTTTTAGCGCAGTGCGCTTGCTTTGGTTTTCGAACTCGAGGAGAGTTCGATAAGCATCGAATTTGCCATTCAGAACACATGAAAACCGATTTTTTTATTTCTTCAAATTTATATGCGCCTCTGGCAAAAACTATTTTGACTCTACCGTAAAATTCCGTAAAATTCCGGTGCAAAATTCCTTCAGGTAATAAGCCCTTCCCCGATAATAAGCCCCTACTCCCCCCCCCCCCCCCCTCCCCACGAAAATAATCCCACCAAAAAGCCTTTTAGAGTAAAATGAAGCGCGAGTTCGTGGGGAACGCGCGAGAGCCGAGAGGAATATTATAAGCGAGGCGAGAGAAGCGTGGCCTTCCTCGCGCGTATCTTCTCTCGCGCGCGCGCCCCTAAAACTCCAGAGAGATAGAGAACAAATGGTGAGTTGGGTAGGAGCTCATGGATTTGAAGGTACCTGTGGCATGACACCTAAGACTCCTCGTTTGTCATTTTCTTTCATTCTTAGTACTCAAGTTAGAACATATCTTTTCATTTTCGGGGTAAAATTAGTTGATTTCTAAAGCGAAACACGAAAACAAAGGCCTCTACTCCTCCTCACAATACAGATCCGGAATTGCAGGTCCACGAATCCGATATTCCAGTTTTGTGGAATGTCGGGGGGTGAGTGGTATTCTGGGAAGTGTGGCGCTTATCTGATCAAGATGGCGGAAGCGAATTTACTTCTCGGCAAAGAAGTAGCAAGGTAAATTATATTTTTGCTTGACTTTATTAGCAATTGTAAGAGCTATGATTACACTCGCAATATTTTTAACCATATTTCACCCGAGAAACTCTCTGTTGTCGTATTCTCCTGTTGAAATGTGTGTTTGATCACGTTCGGGTTAAGTTTCGTGATTTTGTGCATGCACGTGGAAGTTTTGTGGTTTATTTGGAAGATATGCTCGAGTATCACCTACATCGATTGTCAGCTCAAAATTTAGACAGAAAACTAAGTTATTTGAAGTAAGCGAACGCTATAAATTTGGAAAATATTGTTTTGCATTGGTCAGCAAGTCTTAAATTAATATCAGGTAATTAGCTACAATAGCGATGTTTCTCGTTACGTCACCTATTGTTATTAATGTGCCAACCAGAGAACTATTGGCTGTTGAAAACAAAGAGTTCTTTTGTTTAATGGTTGGCAAATTTGAATAACAAAACAAATGTTTGATAAACAGTGAACACTCCTATAGCTTGCTATTCGCTGGCGATCGAATTTCACTGGGAAGATCGCATAATTCCCGGGGGCTACGCCTCGATTTTGGAGGTGGTGAACCGCTCGCTGATGTCTAAAGACTTTCCTTATTTATGACCTAAATTGTATGTATACCCTACAGACTTGTTCCTAAATGTACAATCATGTACAATTTCATATGCACCTGTTGTTTTCAAATTCGGCATGTACCCAATTTCCCCGGGGAAGGGGGTGGGGGGGGGGGGGGGGGGGTACTCCCTGAAATTTTTGGTGTGGTTGTGCGGCCCTGCTTCCTGAAACCCTTACCCTATTTCAGACCAAATAGGTGATTTTCCATACCCTATAATTTTCAGACCTGACCCAAAAATTGATACCCTATTTCAGACCTATAAAATTAGTACACGTGTATCCCTGCCAACTTTTCCTGAGTCAAATGCGTGAGATTTTTGTCTTTTATTTCCGAAGACGATCCGATGATTTCCGACCGTTGCCGAAGACATCCGGAGATTTCCGAAGATGAATCGAAGAATTTCCGAACGTTAACGAAGCGTTCGTATCCAGTTCTACAATGTGTTCAGACACGGTTTGAAGGATTCAAACATGACATATTGTGTTATTTTATAGGTCTATGTTTCCTCGTATTGGTTCAAGTTTACATATTTTTCGAAAGTTGTGTCAGTTAATGCTGTAATACAAATGTAGCTCCAATTTTTCAGCCAGGCGTGAGCAATTGGTCCGTAGGCGTGAGTGGGCGTGAAATCGAAGTTTTCGACCGACAGGCGTGAGAATCACGCCTAAGGCGTGAGAGTTGGCAGGTATACACGTGTCTAATACATGACTTCAGCTACCCAGGAATGGGTTCCATTTGCGCAAACATTTGAAATGGGCATCAAAATTCCCCATATGTTAATGGGAAAAAAAAAAACAGTTTTGTCTAAAATCCAAACCAAATTCCAGACAGAGTGCACAAAACATACCCTATTTCAGACCAAAATGGTCAAAATCTATACCCTATTTCAGACCAAAACGGCTCAAAAACCATACCCTTTGGGGCGGCACATACCTATATAGCTTATAATAAGGGAGTAACCCCCCCCCCCCCCCCCCCGGGCCAATTTCAGAACCCTGCTGAATGAAGTACAGATATGATTGTGCTTGATCAAACTCTGATGACTGTTTTTGCTTGCTTCACTTTTATGTTTAGGTAGTATCTTTATTTATAGAGGGTAGCACATAATAGCGAGGCTAATAAACTTGTGGCCCTCTGTTTAAGGATCAGTGTGGCAAACGTGAAACGCAAATTTTCAAAACTGGGTGAATATCACTTGGGGAATATCACCCGGACATTCCCAGTTTTGGCTGCGTCACGCGACGTGTTTTAGACCAATAATTTGTGCGCGAGAAAAATTTTGATGGATTATAATATGCAATATATTTGCAAAAAACACTTTTCTATTTCCCAAGGTTCCTGCCACCTTGGCAATCCCACTTTGTGCCCTCTCTTCTTCCGCCTCCTATAGATTTCTCTACCCCTTTACTCCCAGTTTCCTGTACCCTGTCCCTCCCCACGTCTTTGGCCCAAAGAAAAGCTTAGTCAGTCAGTCATTTGTTGAAGAACCTGTTTACTAGTTGCGAGACACAGCGGCCTATTGGTTAGCGCAGTAGAACTCTGAATCGAAACAGTCTGGGTCAGCTCGGCTCACTATGTTTTTTGGGGGGCAAAGCAGTACCTCTCTCCACCCAGAGAAATTTTTGCGACATGTTAATTTTGCGAATTTGGAGTGGCCAATATTTCACGACTTTTTAATTTCGCGATTTGGCGAAAATGTTAATAGTTACAGTGGAACCCCGATTTACAGTGAAAGATGATGCTACCGTTGCCACTCGACAAATTGACATCTTTTTGACAACTTTTTGACGACTTTCGGATGGGTTCCGTTTGACTTGACCAATCAAAATCCAAGGATGTGTTGAAGGCGGGGTCGTGAAATTTGAATGGTTTTAGTTACTAGTCTAGTTCAAATGTGGCGCCACAAAACGGAACCCATCAAAGTTGTCAAAAAGATAGTCAAAAATTAATAAAAAACTTTGTCGCCGTCATCTTCACTGTAACGAAGTGCCAGGGGACTGGGGAAATAGGTTTGTTAAATCCCGAATTTGATGAAAACTGACCAAAAAACTTTGTTAAATTGGGTTATAGTTAATAATAATTTGCCATAATATTAAGAATAATAATATAAAGAAGATTAAAGCCAATTTAGCAACATGTATGACTGTAATGGACTGCTGACACTTTCTGTTGTCGATTATTCATCTCCTGTGGCGTGAATGACATTTGTTTGTTATATCGCGGTAGATTTTACATTCAGGCTTCTACAGTATATTGTGTTCGTTATATCGGGTATTTCGTTAAATCAGGGTTCGTTAAATCGGGGTTCTTTTCCATACATTTTATTATACAGTGTAATTCTGGCCGGGCTGAATAAATTTGTGCATTAAATCGGGGACTTCGTTAAATCGGGGTTCCACTCCTGGCGGTATCAATCAATGCAAATCAATCATTGATTGCCAATCAATATAACCAATAGTAATCAATAATAATCAGTTGATTGATATTGATAAAAATCAATACTCACTCACCCAAGTCTTCTTAATTGCTATTGATTATTATGGCTTGTTATATTCAATGAAACAAAACAAAATGAAACAAAATGAAGATGTTTGGTGGTTATATTTGATTTTAGGAATATTATTCTGGTCATGTTCGTTTCATTGATTATCACTTTTTGTTTTCAAGTGTTTAGCTATCAACATGGCTTCAGAATTGGGTGCTTAAACGATTTCCCACCGTGTTTTAAGAATTAATCAACACCATCATTCATGTACGTAGCTACAACAAGTTCATTTCGTTGATTATCACTTTTCATTTTTTTTTTCATCAAAATAATATCACTTTTGGTTTTAAAATGTTTAGCTATCAACACGCGGATTGAATTGTGTGCTTTCGACTTCCCGCCGTGTTTTAAGAGTTACACAACACCGTCTGGCCCAGTCCAAGTCCATGTACGTAAGCTATAGCATGTTTGTTTCGTTGATAATTTATCACTTTTCATTTCGTTGAATATAACTTTTTGTTTTCAAGTGTTTAGCTATCAACATGTGGATTGAATAATTTGTGTGTTAACGACTTCCTGCCAGTGTTTAATTTGTAACGAGAAACGTTAATGAGTCAAAAAATGATATAGGATATTACAGTTAGTGTTCAAAACCTGTGGCGTTTTGAGGGGCAGGTATATTTTGCAGGTTGCAGGTTGAGACTACTTTTAGAAACATTACACATGCGGTTAGGCAGAGAATGGTGTCACAGTTAGCCCAATTAGCTTAAATTAGCCCAACTGAAGGTTAGCCTAATTCTAAGGGGCGACCCATTTAACTTCTGAGGGGGGGGGGGGGGGTTGGAGGATTTGGTATAGGCAAGAATTTTTTTTAAACCTTTTCATGCTGCAGGATTTTTTTTCTCGGGGCATTTGTGTGCATGATATTTTTTTCTCCATGTAACATGCTGCAGGATATATTTTTTTTTGTGTGTGTATGGGGTACGGAGGAAAGTCGCCTTTCCGTTGTGACTGACCTTTGATCGCCATCTCGTTGCTTTTTAATACGTTCAGTAATAATACATATGTATCAGGGGCGTAGCCAGCCCTTTTTTTCCCTTTAAGCCCAATACTAGCATCATAATAGAGAGCCTCTGTGAAAACGCAGGATGAGTGTATGGCCCGAAAGGCGCGAGCTTCTAGAGGGAAGGTTTTCTTGGGGCATGCTTCTCCCCAGGAAAATCTTGAAATCTAGAGAGCTCGGAAAATGCTATTTTTTATCAGCATTCTCCACGAGGAAAACATTTCGTTCAAAAAATTGATCTTGATCAAGTGTAAAATGACAGGTATTTTTCCAGATGCTTTCAGCAAATCGATTTCCGAGTTAGGTTTTGTTAACTTGAATACCATTGTACATAAAAAACGTGATACACATTATTCACCGGCCATAAGTACAAGAAACAAACGTGTTTACTTAAAAGCCTTGACGTGTTGCAGTAAAGGAATTTTGCACAAGGACCAAAATACTGAGTAAAGGAATTATGTTTATTTTTCAAAATCAACGCGTTGCGATTTGATAAAAGGGGTGGGGATTCACGTATTGCAATATGTCAGCAAAAAGCAAATCAGTAGAAAGAAATTACGGCCAGTTTTCGGTTCCTCCATCCTCAGTATGATCCGCGCGGGGATACCACTGGTACAGTGTGTCCAGTTTTCTAGTGTTAGTTTTAAGGGAGTGAGAGTAGACTAGAGTTCAGGACGCATGGTTTCCTCTGGTTTGCCTGTAAAAAACAAAAGAGTGTGTGAAAAAAAAAAAAAACACAAAAAAAATCAGTGGGAAAGCTAAGGGTTCCAGGCGAAACATGACGGTTTAACACCCCAAGGACGTCTGACCTTCCAAGAGGCCACCAGCGGAATTAAGGACGTGATTGTCGTTTTTAAAAGGACTACGTCTCTTCTCCTTCGCCTTTTGGCGCGCCAGTTGCTAGCGTTTTCTTCCGCGCGCCGACAAATTTAACCATTCGCCACATGATAGCTACTAGCAGTAGACGACACCGCTCAGAACCTCTCAAATACCTTCTGTATGGCCCTTTTGGGTCATACCAACCTAGGTCTCCAGACCCAAAATGCTCAACAAAAAAAAACCATACAACCATTGGCGTCCCCCCACTAGAGCCCACCCCCGGGCACGTACCATAAATTTCAGTGTTTATAATTGAAGGGAGGGAAAGACCATGCCTAGTCACCCCCGCCCCGCCACCCCCCGCCGCCCATCTTAGGATTGGGACAAAACTGTAGACTGCCCAGGTACTGTGTAAACCACAGCTATCAATAATAATTATTAATGTACAGAAAAAGATATCTGAAGAAGGGAGTATCAGAAAGATCGCAAAAATTATTGCAGTCGTCTAGCTTCCCCTCTTGCCCAAATACAGATGCTATTAAAATTCCAACTTGCCTGACAGCAGATGAACTTGAAGATGAAGTTGAAGCTCAGCCCATCATGTAGTGTTCTTGACAGGAAGGAGGAATTTTTTTTTCGCGCCCACTGAACGTGTTATGAATGTTTTTTCTGTCAGTCGGTCGTGTGACACACAAAATTTAGTTTTTGCAACAAGTTGGCTTCGCCCAGTGATATATTTTTTTTCAAAATCCTCCATCCCCCCCCTCAGCAAATTCCAGAGAAATTAAATGGGGCTGCACCTAACTGTAAGATTAAGCCTAGTCTTGTTTATGCTAATTGTTTTGGGTTTTTGCGGTTAGCAGTACGGACCTGCCAACCCCTGCAACCTGCAAAATATCCCTGCCTGCATTTTGAGTAGCCTGGGCCACAGACGTGATAGAGGCGGTGGATTTCGGATGATTTAATATTACAGCGTTATTTAATTTATAGCTAACTTTTAACGGTACACTTTTCTTGTTCTTCTTTTTCTTTTTTTTTCGCGCCACTTTTTTTATGCTGCCACTTACATGTAATGAAATTGCGAAATTAAAGTGTCGACGAAGGAAATTTTTGCTTCTGTCACTAAGGTAGATAATTCGATGAGACCATTGGTCGTGCGAAATAAACAAGGGTTTCACTTGATGTGAAAGTTTGTTTTTTCTTTTTTTTTTTAAAACAAAAAAAGGTAATCAATTATTGTATAATAGCATTTTCAGACATAAACACCTCAAAAACTAAAACCCTTTTTAGCACCACTCTATGGATAAATTCCTTTTCGAGTTTGTGAATTGCAATTACGACATTTACAACAATAGGGCCAGACAGGAAGTTGTGGTCCCCCCTCCCCTCCGTTTGGGGTTGACGGAGGGGGGGGGCAGCGGGGGGGGATGTGCGTGTGGGCGCGTGAGGGGGGCCAAGGGGGGGGTGGGGTGATGTGTGCTGTGGGGGGGCATCAGTTTGAAACCTGTGATTGTATTGCCATGTACCTTATTGATCCAGGGGTTGGTATGTAGGCACTGCCTGTCTAGGTTGCCCTTATTTCTGGTTCTCTCGCTTCATGTATTATTAATAAACTTGTTGAATGTTTCTTGTGCAGGTGAGATTTCGAACAGGAATTGAAGGAAGATGTTTCTGTGCCAGCAACTTTTCCGAGGTAAAGAAAATGAAGCATTCAAACCAGGACTTGCCATTGTGACAAGGGTAACAAGGAAAATTTTATACAACTGCAGCCAATTTATAATAAAAATAGTTTTGCTGCCCCATCCACAACTCTTGTCCAATTCTGTGGTGGACTTTGCGTGATGATGAATAATAAGAAATATTTCAGTACCTGTATTATTAATGTATAATACCATATTTCCTCTGAATAAGTGTAATGTGTACCACGCTCTAATTAGCACCCTCCCACCCGAAATAAGGGCCCACGCCCCCACACTCCTGTCGGCCAAAATAGCAACATAAGCACCCCCCCCCCCCCCCCCCCCCCCTCCAGAGAAATATAATATCCGAATAAGCACCCCCTCTCCCCTTCACTTCTTAAATAGTAATGGATATCACAAGGAATAGTTCACGAGTTTCTATTTGTACATCTTTATGTACAGTGTTTATACCAGGCTTTACAAACAAAAAAACTATAACTGTTTATTACGGTTTAACTATGGGACAATCGTGTAGGATTTTTTCCATATGAAGATTTAGGCCAAAATAAAGTTTACAATTTGTTGACAAGAAAAACTTTTAACTAAGCACCCTCCTCGATTATTAGCGCCCCTCCTCTTCGAATAAGCCCCCCCCCCCCCCCCCCCACCCCCCCCACCCCCCCCCCCCCCCCCCCCCCCCCCCCCCCCCCCCCCCCCCTACCCCCCCCCCCCCCCCCCCCCCCCCCCCCCCCCCCCCCCCCCCCCCCCCCCCCCCACCCCCCCCCAACCCCCCCCCCACCTTCCTTGGCCCGAAAAATTTAAATAAACACCCGGGCTGCTTATTCAAGGAAAATAGGGTATGTAGGTGAATTTTCATAAGCAATCATAAAATACAAGACAAGTGTTGTGAGAAGAAATGAGACTTGTTCTTCGGAAAACAAACAAAACAATAACCAATATAAAAACAGATCGAGTCCTCCTGAGGAAAAAAGACCACAGGTTTATAACCTAAATGTTACTTTTGAGTGAGTGGCTACTTGCATTGCTACCATATTTTCCGATTTAAAATAGCACAGGCTGTATTTATTTAAAATTCAAGCTGATAGGAACCGCCGTGCAAGGTTTGTTTTGAACCTGAATTTTATTCTGCCACCTGGGATATTTATTTGCAGAAAATACGGCTGCCCTGTAGTGAGTTGATTTTAACTTGCTTCAGATCGGTAGACTAGGAGTGACTCTACTGTGTATATCAAGTCCAAAGTGCATAGGCCAGGCTGAAGAGCGTTGATTTACACGTTATACCTATGTGTTGCTAGTGTTTTGTTCAAACGTTTTAGAGAAATAGACTGTGTTATAATATATCCCCAAATATTTTTTTTTTAATTTACTCCTAGTTGTCTTATCAATGCTGTCGGTTCCAGAAAATATCCTTATACCCACCCCAAGGAAAGGTCATTGGAAATTCGGGAGGAGGGAGAGCGGTGTCGGGTTTCTCCAAA
The DNA here is from genome assembly GCA_029204205.1 of Desmophyllum pertusum. NCBI lineage: Eukaryota > Metazoa > Cnidaria > Anthozoa > Scleractinia > Caryophylliidae > Desmophyllum > Desmophyllum pertusum. The sequence continues at coordinate 29,557 of MU827435.1, forward strand.
AGCCAAACTTTGTTTTTAAAGGAAAGTATGAAGCTAAAACTGGAATCTCCCTGCGCGGGGAGGGGTGGGGTTCAAACCAAAATGAAAAGCCTTCCTGTTGGAAGGGAGCGGTATCGGTATGTATATTCTGACCGAAAACCCACACAATAGTGAAAAAAAGAGTCCATTTATAGTAAAGAAGAATTAGAATATGCCAATAAATACACCAATCAAAAACAACGTTTTCTTGGAAAACTGGAACAGGTCTATATTTTATTAGTATATAGTATATATTTTGTTAAGTATTATAAAGCCACAACATTTACTATTTCGGAAATTTATTATTGTTTATAATAATCTGTACAGACATAGTAGGTAATCGTTAAGTCTCGTGCCATGTTTGTCACACCGTCTACTTTTTCGTCCACAGTCTTACATGTATGTACCAAAGCAAATCCTTGACATTTCGGAAATTGTCTAGTAAGTGTTTTATGTTAGTGAATATTGAATGCAAACAAATATATGATTTGTTTTCTTTTCTGTAGAATTGGTATGTTTGCCAGACATGTGAACCGTGACCAAGGACCTCTACTAACGGCAGATGTACAAGAATAACAATTCATTGATTGCACTATGTTATTAACAACAAAAATTAATCAAGGAAATCAAAATGTAGAGGGCTCATCAGCACTCAGTTTTTTCTTTTCTATCATAAGGTTCTCAAAGCCTCGGTTGGAAAATGAGACTGAACAAGGTATTAAACAATTCACGGTCCCAACCCAATCATCATTGTGCATGCTCCCCCCTGATTCTGATCTGAAGAGTCTGATTGATCCAGCAAATTGCACGAATGCCTGTGGCTCCAGAAAGGAATGTTGATGGGTGGTAAGGTTTCATCTACTCAATCTTAATTGAAGCCATACTCCTCTGGTCGCTCTACCCTCTCTCGGGAAAGTACAGTGTGACAGAGGGAGACGGCCAGAAAGAAATTCAGGCTCTATGTAAACCTATGTAGTGCTTATGACATCAGTGTACCCTGGTTCCCACTGTCGGTTAAAGTGAGGACAAACTAGCCAGTGACGTGCTTGCTTGTAAAGACTTGTGCTGGAATTCTTTGGCCTCATTTACTCCTGGTCTGGAGATATGACGAGGCCATGATGAGAGCTAAAGTGGTATTTCCCAAGAACACAAATCCAGAGACTCCAGCCATGGCCAGCACTCTAAACTCAGGCCATTTTTGATCAGTACTAGTTCTTTTGCTGCTGATTAATGTTGTCATTTTTTTCCAGGCTGCCATGATGTGAATGCAGGAGGAGGAAAGATGTCATACGAGCGAGAATTTTAATCTTTTAAATGGACTGTATTGTGCCGTGCACTACTAGAAGGCTTGCCTGGCACAGTTGATTAAAAAAAATCAGCCTACAGAGCTAGTATTATTGATGACCTTACACGGGAGGAAAACATTATTAACCCCAACACTTATCCATTAAACATGAAACTGTTTAAGCATTCAGTTTCGTTATCCTGTTTAAACGTATTTAAAAAAACCCCGTTGATTACAACGTTTTTCAAAAACAAGTTTTTTAAACATATAAGCAAACCATTTAAATGTTAAGATCAAAACCGTTCGAATAACGGGGTTTTAATGTAGTCCATCAAGAAAATTGAATTTCGAAGGCGATCTGTTTAACGTTCTGCAAGCATTCATTTGTTTAAAATTTGTGGGCAAACCATTAAATCGGCAAGGCATCGACTGTTAAAAAATTTGAGTATTCATTAAACGGACAAAGCTCTATCTGTTAATTATAAAGAAACATGTATTTTGGGTATACCCGTTTGAATGATAAGCACTGTCTATT
>MU827436.1:0-31161 GCA_029204205.1 Desmophyllum pertusum
TTTTACATAACTTTGATTGATCTATCAAAAAGGAAAGGCCGAAATGGGTTTTGAATAGACCACAAAAAATGGAATTTCCAAGAGTTTTTGATTAAATACATTTGAACTACTAAAAGCCCGGCACCATAAACGGCCCAAGAAAGAGACCACAGAACTTTGTTATCCAACTTTGTTGACGTCATCTACTATGTTTGCACTGCCAGAGGATGTTCTTTTTGAATAATTACAAACGGGTATGAGTTAGGCAAATGTCCTAAACAAAAGCAATGCCTGAAACGAGCCACGAAAACAATTAAATTTGGACCTGGAGATACACACACGAAAAACAACTTTGGATTTTTTCCTCCAAAATCACCCCCCAAAAACCGCGAAACCCTTTTTCACTAACATTGGGCACTCTTTGTCCAAAAAAAAATTTCCCTTTTCCCAAACGTTTAAAGGCCCCCTAAAAACTTTTCAAAGTGAACAAAGAAGGACTTGAAAAAGGCCAAAAACAAAAAACCAACCAAAAATAAAACGACAGAAAGAAGGAGAGCAAGCAGAATGGCAAAAAAAATAAAAGGACAAGAAAAGCCTTAAAGTCCAGGACTAGGGTTTTTTTTTTTTTTCTCAAACCTAAAAAACTATAGTCGAAAAATTTTTTTTTGAATTTCTGCGCAATGCCCCTTGAGAAAAAAATATTGCAATCGTCGCTTCTACATAAAAGGGGAGTTCTTGGTTACAGCCGTGTTTTACAACCATAGTTTTAGAGACAGTTTTTTTTTTGACATTTAAACTGTTTGAGAATAAAATAGGCCTCAGCGAAAATTATGGAACATTCTCGGGACACGTTAGAATTTGACGTTTTTTTTTTGGGAAAAATAGCCCCAGTAGTCAATGGGTTCAAGCCCCAAAAGAACCTTGGTTTTTCCCAGAAACTTGGCTCTTTTTTTAACATAACTTGGATTGATTCCTATCAAAAGAAAAGCCGAAATGGGATGAATAGACCACAAAAATGGATTTCAGGAGTTTTTTTGATTAACACATTGACTACTAAAGCGGCCATAAACGGCCAAGAAGAGACCACAGACTTTGTACCACTTGTGACATCATCACTGTTCACGCCAGAGGATGTCTTTGATAATCAACGGATAGAGTTGGGCAAATGTCTAACAAAGCATGCCTAAACGAGCACGAAACATTAAATTGGACCGGAGATACACACGAAACAACTTGGATTTTTTCCTCCAAAATCACCAAAAAACGCGACCTTCACTACCATTGGCACTCTTTGTCAAAAAAATTCCCTTTTCCCAACGTTTAGGCTAAAACTTTTTCAACGCGAACAAAGACGACTGAAAGGCCAACAAAACCACAAAAAATAAAAACGAGAGAAAAAGGAGAGCAAGAACGGCAAAAAAAATAAAAGGAAAAGAAAAGCCTAAAGTCAGGTGGGTTTTTCAAACCTAAAAACTATGTCCAAATTTTGATTTCTGCGCATGCCCGAGAAAAATATTGAATTCGTCGCTTCTACGTAAAAGGGGATGTTGGTTGCCGTGTTTTAAACCAAGTTTGAGACAGTTTGACATTAAACTGTTGAGATAATGGCCAGAAATAGGCATCTGGGACGTTAGATTGACGTTTTTTTTGGAAAAAGCCCAGTAGTCAATGGGTTAAGCAAAGAACCTTTGTTTTCCCAGAAATGGCTCTTTTTTACATAACTTTGATTGATCTATCAAAAGAAAGCCGAAATGGATTGAATAGACCACAAAAATGGATTTCAGGAGTTTTGATTAACACATTGACTACTAAAGCGGCCATAAACGGCCAAGAAGAGACCACAGACTTGTACCACTTGTGACATCATCACTGTTCACGCCAGAGGATGTCTTTGATAATCAACGGATAGAGTTGGCAAATGTCTAACAAAGCATGCCTAAACGAGCACGAAACATTAAATTGGACCGGAGATACACACGAAACAACTTGGATTTTTTCCTCCAAAATCACCAAAAAACGCGACCTTCACTACCATTGGCACTCTTTGTCAAAAAAAATTCCCTTTTCCCAACGTTTAGGCTAAAACTTTTTCAACGCGAACAAAGACGACTGAAAGGCCAACAAAACCACAAAATAAAACGAGAGAAAAAGGAGAGCAAGAACGGCAAAAAAAATAAAAGGAAAAGAAAAGCCTAAAGTCAGGTGGGTTTTTCAAACCTAAAAACTATGTCCAAATTTTGATTTCTGCGCATGCCCGAGAAAAATATTGAATTCGTCGCTTCTACGTAAAAGGGGATGTTGGTTGCCGTGTTTTAAACCAAGTTTGAGACAGTTTGACATTAAACTGTTGAGATAATGGCCAGAAATAGGCATCTGGGACGTTAGATTGACGTTTTTTTGGAAAAAGCCCAGTAGTCAATGGGTTAAGCAAAGAACCTTGTTTTCCCAGAAATGGCTCTTTTTTACATAACTTTGATTGATCTATCAAAAGAAAGCCGAAATGGATTGAATAGACCACAAAAAATGGATTTCAGGAGTTTTGATTAACACATTGACTACTAAAGCGGCCATAAACGGCCAAGAAGAGACCACAGACTTGTACCACTTGTGACATCATCACTGTTCACGCCAGAGGATGTCTTTGATAATCAACGGATAGAGTTGGCAAATGTCTAACAAAGCATGCCTAAACGAGCACGAAAACATTAAATTGGACCGGAGATACACACGAAACAACTTGGATTTTTTCCTCCAAAATCACCAAAAAAACGCGACCTTCACTACCATTGGCACTCTTTGTCAAAAAATTCCCTTTTCCCAACGTTTAGGCTTAAAACTTTTTCAACGCGAACAAAGACGACTGAAAGGCCAACAAAACCACAAAATAAAACGAGAGAAAAAGGAGAGCAAGAACGGCAAAAAAAATAAAAGGAAAAGAAAAGCCTAAAGTCAGGTGGGTTTTTCAAACCTAAAAACTATGTCCAAATTTTGATTTCTGCGCATGCCCGAGAAAAATATTGAATTCGTCGCTTCTACGTAAAAGGGGATGTTGGTTGCCGTGTTTTAAACCAAGTTTTGAGACAGTTTGACATTAAACTGTTGAGATAATGGCCAGAAATAGGCATCTGGGACGTTAGATTGACGTTTTTTTGGAAAAAGCCCAGTAGTCAATGGGTTAAGCAAAGAACCTTGTTTTCCCAGAAATGGCTCTTTTTTACATAACTTTGATTGATCTATCAAAAGAAAGCCGAAATGGATTGAATAGACCACAAAAATGGATTTCAGGAGTTTTGATTAACACATTGACTACTAAAGCGGCCATAAACGGCCAAGAAGAGACCACAGACTTGTACCACTTGTGACATCATCACTGTTCACGCCAGAGGATGTCTTTGATAATCAACGGATAGAGTTGGCAAATGTCTAACAAAGCATGCCTAAACGAGCACGAAACATTAAATTGGACCGGAGATACACACGAAACAACTTGGATTTTTTCCTCCAAAATCACCAAAAAACGCGACCTTCACTACCATTGGCACTCTTTGTCAAAAAAATTCCCTTTTCCCAACGTTTAGGCTAAAACTTTTTCAACGCGAACAAAGACGACTGAAAGGCCAAACAAAACCACAAAATAAAATGAGAGAAAAAGGAGAGCAAGAACGGCAAAAAAAATAAAAGGAAAAGAAAAGCCTAAAGTCAGGTGGGTTTTTCAAACCTAAAAACTATGTCCAAATTTTGATTTCTGCGCATGCCCGAGAAAAATATTGAATTCGTCGCTTCTACGTAAAAGGGGATGTTGGTTGCCGTGTTTTAAACCAAGTTTGAGACAGTTTGACATTAAACTGTTGAGATAATGGCCAGAAATAGGCATCTGGGACGTTAGATTGACGTTTTTTTTGGAAAAAGCCCAGTAGTCAATGGGTTAAGCAAAGAACCTTGTTTTCCCAGAAATGGCTCTTTTTACATAACTTTGATTGATCTATCAAAAGAAAGCCGAAATGGATTGAATAGACCACAAAAATGGATTTCAGGAGTTTTGATTAACACATTGACTACTAAAGCGGCCATAAACGGCCAAGAAGAGACCACAGACTTGTACCACTTGTGACATCATCACTGTTCACGCCAGAGGATGTCTTTGATAATCAACGGATAGAGTTGGCAAATGTCTAACAAAGCATGCCTAAACGAGCACGAAACATTAAATTGGACCGGAGATACACACGAAACAACTTGGATTTTTTCCTCCAAAATCACCAAAAAACGCGACCTTCACTACCATTGGCACTCTTTGTCAAAAAAATTCCCTTTTCCCAACGTTTAGGCTAAAACTTTTTCAACGCGAACAAAGACGACTGAAAGGCCAACAAAACCACAAAATAAAACGAGAGAAAAAGGAGAGCAAGAACGGCAAAAAAAATAAAAGGAAAAGAAAAGCCTAAAGTCAGGTGGGTTTTTCAAAACCCAAAAACTATGTCCAAATTTTGATTTCTGCGCATGCCCGAGAAAAATATTGAATTCGTCGCTTCTACGTAAAAGGGGATGTTGGTTGCCGTGTTTTAAACCAAGTTTTAGACAGTTTGACATTAAACTGTTGAGATAATGGCCAGAAATAGGCATCTGGGACGTTAGATTGACGTTTTTTTGGAAAAAGCCCAGTAGTCAATGGGTTAAGCAAAGAACCTTGTTTTCCCAGAAATGGCTCTTTTTTACATAACTTTGATTGATCTATCAAAAGAAAGCCGAAATGGATTGAATAGACCACAAAAATGGATTTCAGGAGTTTTGATTAACACATTGACTACTAAAGCGGCCATAAACGGCCAAGAAGAGACCACAGACTTGTACCACTTGTGACATCATCACTGTTCACGCCAGAGGATGTCTTTGATAATCAACGGATAGAGTTGGCAAATGTCTAACAAAGCATGCCTAAACGAGCACGAAACATTAAATTGGACCGGAGATACACACGAAACAACTTGGATTTTTTCCTCCAAAATCACCAAAAAACGCGACCTTCACTACCATTGGCACTCTTTGTCAAAAAAATTCCCTTTTCCCAACGTTTAGGCTAAAACTTTTTCAACGCGAACAAAGACGACTGAAAGGCCAACAAAACCACAAAATAAAATGAGAGAAAAAGGAGAGCAAGAATGGCAAAAAAAATAAAAGGAAAAGAAAAGCCTAAAGTCAGGTGGGTTTTTCAAACCCAAAAACTATGTCCAAATTTTGATTTCTGCGCATGCCCGAGAAAAATATTGAATTCGTCGCTTCTACATAAAAGGGGATGTTAGTTGCCGTGTTTTAAACCAAGTTTTAGACAGTTTGACATTAAACTGTTGAGATAATGGCCAGAAATAGGCATCTGGGACGTTAGATTGACGTTTTTTTGGAAAAAGCCCAGTAGTCAATGGGTTAAGCAAAGAACCTTGTTTTCCCAGAAATGGCTCTTTTTTACATAACTTTGATTGATCTATCAAAAGAAAGCCGAAATGGGTTGAATAGACCACAAAAATGGATTTCAGGAGTTTTGATTAATACATTGACTACTAAAGCGGCCATAAACGGCCAAGAAGAGACCACAGACTTGTACCACTTGTGACGTCATCACTGTTCACGCCAGAGGATGTCTTTGATAATCAACGGATAGAGTTGGCAAATGTCTAACAAAGCATGCCTAAACGAGCACGAAACATTAAATTGGACCGGAGATACACACGAAACAACTTGGATTTTTTCCTCCAAAATCACCAAAAAACGCGACCTTCACTACCATTGGCACTCTTTGTCAAAAAAATTCCCTTTTCCCAACGTTTAGGCTAAAACTTTTTCAAAGTGAACAAAGACGACTGAAAGGCCAACAAAACCACAAAATAAAATGAGAGAAAAAGGAGAGCAAGAACGGCAAAAAAAATAAAAGGAAAAGAAAAGCCTAAAGTCAGGTGGGTTTTTCAAAACCAAAAAACTATGTCGAAATTTTGATTTCTGCGCATGCCCGAGAAAAATATTGAATTCGTCGCTTCTACATAAAAGGGGATGTTAGTTGCCGTGTTTTAAACCAAGTTTTAGACAGTTTGACATTAAACTGTTGAGATAATGGCCAGAAATAGGCATCTGGGACGTTAGATTGACGTTTTTTGGAAAAAGCCCAGTAGTCAATGGGTTAAGCAAAGAACCTTGTTTTCCCAGAAATGGCTCTTTTTTACATAACTTTGATTGATCTATCAAAAGAAAGCCGAAATGGATTGAATAGACCACAAAAATGGATTTCAGGAGTTTTGATTAATACATTGACTACTAAAGCGGCCATAAACGGCCAAGAAGAGACCACAGACTTGTACCACTTGTGACATCATCACTGTTCACGCCAGAGGATGTCTTTGATAATCAACGGATAGAGTTGGCAAATGTCTAACAAAGCATGCCTAAACGAGCACGAAACATTAAATTGGACCGGAGATACACACGAACAACTTGGATTTTTTCCTCCAAAATCACCAAAAAACGAGACCTTCACTACCATTGGCACTCTTTGTCAAAAAAATTCCCTTTTCCCAACGTTTAGGCTAAAACTTTTTCAAAGTGAACAAAGACGACTGAAAGGCCAACAAAACCACAAAATAAAATGAGAGAAAAAGGAGAGCAAGAACGGCAAAAAAAAATAAAAGGAAAAGAAAAGCCTGAAGTCAGGTGGGTTTTTCAAACCCAAAAACTATGTCGAAATTTTGATTTCTGCGCATGCCCGAGAAAAATATTGAATTCGTCGCTTCTACATAAAAGGGGATGTTAGTTGCCGTGTTTTAAACCAAGTTTTAGACAGTTTGACATTAAACTGTTTAGATAATGGCCAGAAATAGGCATCTGGGACGTTAGATTGACGTTTTTTTGGAAAAAGCCCAGTAGTCAATGGGTTAAGCAAAGAACCTTGTTTTCCCAGAAATGGCTCTTTTTTACATAACTTTGATTGATCTATCAAAAGAAAGCCGAAATGGGTTGAATAGACCACAAAAATGGATTTCAGGAGTTTTGATTAATACATTGACTACTAAAGCGGCCATAAACGGCCAAGAAGAGACCACAGACTTGTACCACTTGTGACGTCATCACTGTTCACGCCAGAGGATGTCTTTGATAATCAACGGATAGAGTTGGCAAATGTCTAACAAAGCATGCCTAAACGAGCACGAAACATTAAATTGGACCGGAGATACACACGAAACAACTTGGATTTTTTCCTCCAAAATCACCAAAAAACGCGACCTTCACTACCATTGGCACTCTTTGTCAAAAAAATTCCCTTTTCCCAACGTTTAGGCTAAAACTTTTTCAAAGTGAACAAAGACGACTGAAAGGCCAACAAAACCACAAAATAAAATGAGAGAAAAAGGAGAGCAAGAATGGCAAAAAAAATAAAAGGAAAAGAAAAGCCTAAAGTCAGGTGGGTTTTCAAAACCCAAAAACTATGTCGAAATTTTGATTTCTGCGCATGCCCGAGAAAAATATTGAATTCGTCGCTTCTACATAAAAGGGGATGTTAGTTGCCGTGTTTTTAAACCAAGTTTTAGACAGTTTGACATTAAACTGTTGAGATAATGGCCAGAAATAGGCATCTGGGACGTTAGATTGACGTTTTTTTGGAAAAAGCCCAGTAGTCAATGGGTTAAGCAAAGAACCTTGTTTTCCCAGAAATGGCTCTTTTTTACATAACTTTGATTGATCTATCAAAAGAAAGCCGAAATGGGTTGAATAGACCACAAAAATGGATTTCAGGAGTTTGATTAATACATTGACTACTAAAGCGGCCATAAACGGCCAAGAAGAGACCACAGACTTGTACCACTTGTGACGTCATCACTGTTCACGCCAGAGGATGTCTTTGATAATCAACGGATAGAGTTGGCAAATGTCTAACAAAGCATGCCTAAACGAGCACGAAACATTAAATTGGACCGGAGATACACACGAAACAACTTGGATTTTTTCCTCCAAAATCACCAAAAAACGCGACCTTCACTACCATTGGCACTCTTTGTCAAAAAAATTCCCTTTTCCCAACGTTTAGGCTAAAACTTTTCAAAGTGAACAAAGACGACTGAAAGGCCAACAAAACCACAAAATAAAATGAGAGAAAAAGGAGAGCAAGAATGGCAAAAAAAATAAAAGGAAAAGAAAAGCCTAAAGTCAGGTGGGTTTTCAAAACCCAAAAACTATGTCGAAATTTTGATTTCTGCGCATGCCCGAGAAAAATATTGAATTCGTCGCTTCTACATAAAAGGGGATGTTAGTTGCCGTGTTTTAAACCAAGTTTTAGACAGTTTGACATTAAACTGTTGAGATAATGGCCAGAAATAGGCATCTGGGACGTTAGATTGACGTTTTTTTGGAAAAAGCCCAGTAGTCAATGGGTTAAGCAAAGAACCTTGTTTTCCCAGAAATGGCTCTTTTTTACATAACTTTGATTGATCTATCAAAAGAAAGCCGAAATGGGTTGAATAGACCACAAAAATGGATTTCAGGAGTTTTGATTAATACATTGACTACTAAAGCGGCCATAAACGGCCAAGAAGAGACCACAGACTTGTACCACTTGTGACGTCATCACTGTTCACGCCAGAGGATGTCTTTGATAATCAACGGATAGAGTTGGCAAATGTCTAACAAAGCATGCCTAAACGAGCACGAAACATTAAATTGGACCGGAGATACACACGAAACAACTTGGATTTTTTCCTCCAAAATCACCAAAAAACGCGACCTTCACTACCATTGGCACTCTTTGTCAAAAAAATTCCCTTTTCCCAACGTTTAGGCTAAAACTTTTTCAAAGTGAACAAAGACGACTGAAAGGCCAACAAAACCACAAAATAAAATGAGAGAAAAAGGAGAGCAAGAACGGCAAAAAAAATAAAAGGAAAAGAAAAGCCTAAAGTCAGGTGGGTTTTTCAAACCCAAAAACTATGTCGAAATTTTGATTTCTGCGCATGCCCGAGAAAAATATTGAATTCGTCGCTTCTACATAAAAGGGGATGTTAGTTGCCGTGTTTTAAACCAAGTTTTAGACAGTTTGACATTAAACTGTTTAGATAATGGCCAGAAATAGGCATCTGGGACGTTAGATTGACGTTTTTTGGAAAAAGCCCAGTAGTCAATGGGTTAAGCAAAGAACCTTGTTTTCCCAGAAATGGCTCTTTTTTACATAACTTTGATTGATCTATCAAAAGAAAGCCGAAATGGGTTGAATAGACCACAAAAATGGATTTCAGGAGTTTTGATTAATACATTGACTACTAAAGCGGCCATAAACGGCCAAGAAGAGACCACAGACTTGTACCACTTGTGACGTCATCACTGTTCACGCCAGAGGATGTCTTTGATAATCAACGGATAGAGTTGGCAAATGTCTAACAAAGCATGCCTAAACGAGCACGAAACATTAAATTGGACCGGAGATACACACGAAACAACTTGGATTTTTTCCTCCAAAATCACCAAAAAACGCGACCTTCACTACCATTGGCACTCTTTGTCAAAAAATTCCCTTTTCCCAACGTTTAGGCTAAAACTTTTTCAAAGTGAACAAAGACGACTGAAAGGCCAACAAAACCACAAAATAAAATGAGAGAAAAAGGAGAGCAAGAATGGCAAAAAAAATAAAAGGAAAAGAAAAGCCTAAAGTCAGGTGGGTTTTCAAAACCCAAAAACTATGTCGAAATTTTGATTTCTGCGCATGCCCGAGAAAAATATTGAATTCGTCGCTTCTACATAAAAGGGGATGTTAGTTGCCGTGTTTTAAACCAAGTTTTAGACAGTTTGACATTAAACTGTTGAGATAATGGCCAGAAATAGGCATCTGGGACGTTAGATTGACGTTTTTTTGGAAAAAGCCCAGTAGTCAATGGGTTAAGCAAAGAACCTTGTTTTCCCAGAAATGGCTCTTTTTTACATAACTTTGATTGATCTATCAAAGAAAGCCGAAATGGGTTGAATAGACCACAAAAATGGATTTCAGGAGTTTTGATTAATACATTGACTACTAAAGCGGCCATAAACGGCCAAGAAGAGACCACAGACTTGTACCACTTGTGACGTCATCACTGTTCACGCCAGAGGATGTCTTTGATAATCAACGGATAGAGTTGGCAAATGTCTAACAAAGCATGCCTAAACGAGCACGAAACATTAAATTGGACCGGAGATACACACGAAACAACTTGGATTTTTTCCTCCAAAATCACCAAAAAACGCGACCTTCACTACCATTGGCACTCTTTGTCAAAAAATTCCCTTTTCCCAACGTTTAGGCTAAAACTTTTTCAAAGTGAACAAAGACGACTGAAAGGCCAACAAAACCACAAAATAAAATGAGAGAAAAAGGAGAGCAAGAATGGCAAAAAAAATAAAAGGAAAAGAAAAGCCTAAAGTCAGGTGGGTTTTCAAAACCCAAAAACTATGTCGAAATTTTGATTTCTGCGCATGCCCGAGAAAAATATTGAATTCGTCGCTTCTACATAAAAGGGGATGTTAGTTGCCGTGTTTTAAACCAAGTTTTAGACAGTTTGACATTAAACTGTTGAGATAATGGCCAGAAATAGGCATCTGGGACGTTAGATTGACGTTTTTTGGAAAAAGCCCAGTAGTCAATGGGTTAAGCAAAGAACCTTGTTTTCCCAGAAATGGCTCTTTTTTACATAACTTTGATTGATCTATCAAAAGAAAGCCGAAATGGGTTGAATAGACCACAAAAATGGATTTCAGGAGTTTTGATTAATACATTGACTACTAAAGCGGCCATAAACGGCCAAGAAGAGACCACAGACTTGTACCACTTGTGACGTCATCACTGTTCACGCCAGAGGATGTCTTTGATAATCAACGGATAGAGTTGGCAAATGTCTAACAAAGCATGCCTAAACGAGCACGAAACATTAAATTGGACCGGAGATACACACGAAACAACTTGGATTTTTTCCTCCAAAATCACCAAAAAACGCGACCTTCACTACCATTGGCACTCTTTGTCAAAAAAATTCCCTTTTCCCAACGTTTAGGCTAAAACTTTTTCAAAGTGAACAAAGACGACTGAAAGGCCAACAAAACCACAAAATAAAATGAGAGAAAAAGGAGAGCAAGAATGGCAAAAAAAATAAAAGGAAAAGAAAAGCCTAAAGTCAGGTGGGTTTTCAAAACCCAAAAACTATGTCGAAATTTTGATTTCTGCGCATGCCCGAGAAAAATATTGAATTCGTCGCTTCTACATAAAAGGGGATGTTAGTTGCCGTGTTTTAAACCAAGTTTTAGACAGTTTGACATTAAACTGTTGAGATAATGGCCAGAAATAGGCATCTGGGACGTTAGATTGACGTTTTTTGGAAAAAGCCCAGTAGTCAATGGGTTAAGCAAAGAACCTTGTTTTCCCAGAAATGGCTCTTTTTTACATAACTTTGATTGATCTATCAAAAGAAAGCCGAAATGGGTTGAATAGACCACAAAAATGGATTTCAGGAGTTTTGATTAATACATTGACTACTAAAGCGGCCATAAACGGCCAAGAAGAGACCACAGACTTGTACCACTTGTGACGTCATCACTGTTCACGCCAGAGGATGTCTTTGATAATCAACGGATAGAGTTGGCAAATGTCTAACAAAGCATGCCTAAACGAGCACGAAACATTAAATTGGACCGGAGATACACACGAAACAACTTGGATTTTTTCCTCCAAAATCACCAAAAAACGCGACCTTCACTACCATTGGCACTCTTTGTCAAAAAAATTCCCTTTTCCCAACGTTTAGGCTAAAACTTTTTCAAAGTGAACAAAGACGACTGAAAGGCCAACAAAACCACAAAATAAAATGAGAGAAAAAGGAGAGCAAGAATGGCAAAAAAAATAAAAGGAAAAGAAAAGCCTGAAGTCAGGTGGGTTTTTCAAACCCAAAAACTATGTCGAAATTTTGATTTCTGCGCATGCCCGAGAAAAATATTGAATTCGTCGCTTCTACATAAAAGGGGATGTTAGTTGCCGTGTTTTAAACCAAGTTTTAGACAGTTTGACATTAAACTGTTGAGATAATGGCCAGAAATAGGCATCTGGGACGTTAGATTGACGTTTTTTGGAAAAAGCCCAGTAGTCAATGGGTTAAGCAAAGAACCTTGTTTTCCCAGAAATGGCTCTTTTTTACATAACTTTGATTGATCTATCAAAAGAAAGCCGAAATGGGTTGAATAGACCACAAAAATGGATTTCAGGAGTTTTGATTAATACATTGACTACTAAAGCGGCCATAAACGGCCAAGAAGAGACCACAGACTTGTACCACTTGTGACGTCATCACTGTTCACGCCAGAGGATGTCTTTGATAATCAACGGATAGAGTTGGCAAATGTCTAACAAAGCATGCCTAAACGAGCACGAAACATTAAATTGGACCGGAGATACACACGAAACAACTTGGATTTTTTCCTCCAAAATCACCAAAAAACGCGACCTTCACTACCATTGGCACTCTTTGTCAAAAAAATTCCCTTTTCCCAACGTTTAGGCTAAAACTTTTTCAAAGTGAACAAAGACGACTGAAAGGCCAACAAAACCACAAAATAAAATGACAGAAAAAGGAGAGCAAGAATGGCAAAAAAAATAAAAGGAAAAGAAAAGCCTAAAGTCAGGTGGGTTTTCAAACCCAAAAACTATGTCGAAATTTTGATTTCTGCGCATGCCCGAGAAAAATATTGAATTCGTCGCTTCTACATAAAAGGGGATGTTAGTTGCCGTGTTTTAAACCAAGTTTTAGACAGTTTGACATTAAACTGTTGAGATAATGGCCAGAAATAGGCATCTGGGACGTTAGATTGACGTTTTTTGGAAAAAGCCCAGTAGTCAATGGGTTAAGCAAAGAACCTTGTTTTCCCAGAAATGGCTCTTTTTACATAACTTTGATTGATCTATCAAAAGAAAGCCGAAATGGGTTGAATAGACCACAAAAATGGATTTCAGGAGTTTTGATTAATACATTGACTACTAAAGCGGCCATAAACGGCCAAGAAGAGACCACAGACTTGTACCACTTGTGACGTCATCACTGTTCACGCCAGAGGATGTCTTTGATAATCAACGGATAGAGTTGGCAAATGTCTAACAAAGCATGCCTAAACGAGCACGAAACATTAAATTGGACCGGAGATACACACGAAACAACTTGGATTTTTTCCTCCAAAATCACCAAAAAACGAGACCTTCACTACCATTGGCACTCTTTGTCAAAAAAATTCCCTTTTCCCAACGTTTAGGCTAAAACTTTTTCAAAGTGAACAAAGACGACTGAAAGGCCAACAAAACCACAAAATAAAATGAGAGAAAAAGGAGAGCAAGAACGGCAAAAAAATAAAAGGAAAAGAAAAGCCTGAAGTCAGGTGGGTTTTTCAAACCCAAAAACTATGTCGAAATTTTGATTTCTGCGCATGCCCGAGAAAAATATTGAATTCGTCGCTTCTACATAAAAGGGGATGTTAGTTGCCGTGTTTTAAACCAAGTTTTAGACAGTTTGACATTAAACTGTTTAGATAATGGCCAGAAATAGGCATCTGGGACGTTAGATTGACGTTTTTTGGAAAAGCCCAGTAGTCAATGGGTTAAGCAAAGAACCTTGTTTTCCCAGAAATGGCTCTTTTTTACATAACTTTGATTGATCTATCAAAAGAAAGCCGAAATGGGTTGAATAGACCACAAAAATGGATTTCAGGAGTTTTGATTAATACATTGACTACTAAAGCGGCCATAAACGGCCAAGAAGAGACCACAGACTTGTACCACTTGTGACGTCATCACTGTTCACGCCAGAGGATGTCTTTGATAATCAACGGATAGAGTTGGCAAATGTCTAACAAAGCATGCCTAAACGAGCACGAAACATTAAATTGGACCGGAGATACACACGAAACAACTTGGATTTTTTCCTCCAAAATCACCAAAAAACGCGACCTTCACTACCATTGGCACTCTTTGTCAAAAAAATTCCCTTTTCCCAACGTTTAGGCTAAAACTTTTTCAAAGTGAACAAAGACGACTGAAAGGCCAACAAAACCACAAAATAAAATGAGAGAAAAAGGAGAGCAAGAATGGCAAAAAAAATAAAAGGAAAAGAAAAGCCTAAAGTCAGGTGGGTTTTCAAAACCCAAAAACTATGTCGAAATTTTGATTTCTGCGCATGCCCGAGAAAAATATTGAATTCGTCGCTTCTACATAAAAGGGGATGTTAGTTGCCGTGTTTTAAACCAAGTTTTAGACAGTTTGACATTAAACTGTTGAGATAATGGCCAGAAATAGGCATCTGGGACGTTAGATTGACGTTTTTTGGAAAAAGCCCAGTAGTCAATGGGTTAAGCAAAGAACCTTGTTTTCCCAGAAATGGCTCTTTTTTACATAACTTTGATTGATCTATCAAAAGAAAGCCGAAATGGGTTGAATAGACCACAAAAATGGATTTCAGGAGTTTTGATTAATACATTGACTACTAAAGCGGCCATAAACGGCCAAGAAGAGACCACAGACTTGTACCACTTGTGACGTCATCACTGTTCACGCCAGAGGATGTCTTTGATAATCAACGGATAGAGTTGGCAAATGTCTAACAAAGCATGCCTAAACGAGCACGAAACATTAAATTGGACCGGAGATACACACGAAACAACTTGGATTTTTTTCCTCCAAAATCACCAAAAAACGCGACCTTCACTACCATTGGCACTCTTTGTCAAAAAAATTCCCTTTTCCCAACGTTTAGGCTAAAACTTTTTCAAAGTGAACAAAGACGACTGAAAGGCCAACAAAACCACAAAATAAAATGAGAGAAAAAGGAGAGCAAGAATGGCAAAAAAATAAAAGGAAAGAAAAGCCTAAAGTCAGGTGGGTTTTCAAAACCCAAAAACTATGTCGAAATTTTGATTTCTGCGCATGCCCGAGAAAAATATTGAATTCGTCGCTTCTACATAAAAGGGGATGTTAGTTGCCGTGTTTTAAACCAAGTTTTAGACAGTTTGACATTAAACTGTTGAGATAATGGCCAGAAATAGGCATCTGGGACGTTAGATTGACGTTTTTTGGAAAAAGCCCAGTAGTCAATGGGTTAAGCAAAGAACCTTGTTTTCCCAGAAATGGCTCTTTTTTACATAACTTTGATTGATCTATCAAAAGAAAGCCGAAATGGGTTGAATAGACCACAAAAATGGATTTCAGGAGTTTTGATTAATACATTGACTACTAAAGCGGCCATAAACGGCCAAGAAGAGACCACAGACTTGTACCACTTGTGACGTCATCACTGTTCACGCCAGAGGATGTCTTTGATAATCAACGGATAGAGTTGGCAAATGTCTAACAAAGCATGCCTAAACGAGCACGAAACATTAAATTGGACCGGAGATACACACGAAACAACTTGGATTTTTTCCTCCAAAATCACCAAAAAACGAGACCTTCACTACCATTGGCACTCTTTGTCAAAAAAATTCCCTTTTCCCAACGTTTAGGCTAAAACTTTTTCAAAGTGAACAAAGACGACTGAAAGGCCAACAAAACCACAAAATAAAATGAGAGAAAAAGGAGAGCAAGAACGGCAAAAAAAATAAAAGGAAAAGAAAAGCCTGAAGTCAGGTGGGTTTTTCAAACCCAAAAACTATGTCGAAATTTTGATTTCTGCGCATGCCCGAGAAAAATATTGAATTCGTCGCTTCTACATAAAAGGGGATGTTAGTTGCCGTGTTTTAAACCAAGTTTTAGACAGTTTGACATTAAACTGTTTAGATAATGGCCAGAAATAGGCATCTGGGACGTTAGATTGACGTTTTTTGGAAAAAGCCCAGTAGTCAATGGGTTAAGCAAAGAACCTTGTTTTCCCAGAAATGGCTCTTTTTTACATAACTTTGATTGATCTATCAAAAGAAAGCCGAAATGGGTTGAATAGACCACAAAAATGGATTTCAGGAGTTTTGATTAATACATTGACTACTAAAGCGGCCATAAACGGCCAAGAAGAGACCACAGACTTGTACCACTTGTGACGTCATCACTGTTCACGCCAGAGGATGTCTTTGATAATCAACGGATAGAGTTGGCAAATGTCTAACAAAGCATGCCTAAACGAGCACGAAACATTAAATTGGACCGGAGATACACACGAAACAACTTGGATTTTTTCCTCCAAAATCACCAAAAAACGCGACCTTCACTACCATTGGCACTCTTTGTCAAAAAAATTCCCTTTTCCCAACGTTTAGGCTAAAACTTTTTCAAAGTGAACAAAGACGACTGAAAGGCCAACAAAACCACAAAATAAAATGAGAGAAAAAGGAGAGCAAGAATGGCAAAAAAAATAAAAGGAAAAGAAAAGCCTAAAGTCAGGTGGGTTTTCAAACCCAAAAACTATGTCGAAATTTTGATTTCTGCGCATGCCCGAGAAAAATATTGAATTCGTCGCTTCTACATAAAAGGGGATGTTAGTTGCCGTGTTTTAAACCAAGTTTTAGACAGTTTGACATTAAACTGTTGAGATAATGGCCAGAAATAGGCATCTGGGACGTTAGATTGACGTTTTTTGGAAAAAGCCCAGTAGTCAATGGGTTAAGCAAAGAACCTTGTTTTCCCAGAAATGGCTCTTTTTTACATAACTTTGATTGATCTATCAAAAGAAAGCCGAAATGGGTTGAATAGACCACAAAAATGGATTTCAGGAGTTTTGATTAATACATTGACTACTAAAGCGGCCATAAACGGCCAAGAAGAGACCACAGACTTGTACCACTTGTGACGTCATCACTGTTCACGCCAGAGGATGTCTTTGATAATCAACGGATAGAGTTGGCAAATGTCTAACAAAGCATGCCTAAACGAGCACGAAACATTAAATTGGACCGGAGATACACACGAAACAACTTGGATTTTTTCCTCCAAAATCACCAAAAAACGCGACCTTCACTACCATTGGCACTCTTTGTCAAAAAAATTCCCTTTTCCCAACGTTTAGGCTAAAACTTTTTCAAAGTGAACAAAGACGACTGAAAGGCCAACAAAACCACAAAATAAAATGAGAGAAAAAGGAGAGCAAGAATGGCAAAAAAAATAAAAGGAAAAGAAAAGCCTAAAGTCAGGTGGGTTTTCAAAACCCAAAAACTATGTCGAAATTTTGATTTCTGCGCATGCCCGAGAAAAATATTGAATTCGTCGCTTCTACATAAAAGGGGATGTTAGTTGCCGTGTTTTAAACCAAGTTTTAGACAGTTTGACATTAAACTGTTGAGATAATGGCCAGAAATAGGCATCTGGGACGTTAGATTGACGTTTTTTGGAAAAAGCCCAGTAGTCAATGGGTTAAGCAAAGAACCTTGTTTTCCCAGAAATGGCTCTTTTTTACATAACTTTGATTGATCTATCAAAAGAAAGCCGAAATGGGTTGAATAGACCACAAAAATGGATTTCAGGAGTTTTGATTAATACATTGACTACTAAAGCGGCCATAAACGGCCAAGAAGAGACCACAGACTTGTACCACTTGTGACGTCATCACTGTTCACGCCAGAGGATGTCTTTGATAATCAACGGATAGAGTTGGCAAATGTCTAACAAAGCATGCCTAAACGAGCACGAAACATTAAATTGGACCGGAGATACACACGAAACAACTTGGATTTTTTCCTCCAAAATCACCAAAAAACGCGACCTTCACTACCATTGGCACTCTTTGTCAAAAAAATTCCCTTTTCCCAACGTTTAGGCTAAAACTTTTTCAAAGTGAACAAAGACGACTGAAAGGCCAACAAAACCACAAAATAAAATGAGAGAAAAAGGAGAGCAAGAATGGCAAAAAAAATAAAAGGAAAAGAAAAGCCTAAAGTCAGGTGGGTTTTCAAAACCCAAAAACTATGTCGAAATTTTGATTTCTGCGCATGCCCGAGAAAAATATTGAATTCGTCGCTTCTACATAAAAGGGGATGTTAGTTGCCGTGTTTTAAACCAAGTTTTAGACAGTTTGACATTAAACTGTTGAGATAATGGCCAGAAATAGGCATCTGGGACGTTAGATTGACGTTTTTTGGAAAAAGCCCAGTAGTCAATGGGTTAAGCAAAGAACCTTGTTTTCCCAGAAATGGCTCTTTTTTACATAACTTTGATTGATCTATCAAAAGAAAGCCGAAATGGGTTGAATAGACCACAAAAATGGATTTCAGGAGTTTTGATTAATACATTGACTACTAAAGCGGCCATAAACGGCCAAGAAGAGACCACAGACTTGTACCACTTGTGACGTCATCACTGTTCACGCCAGAGGATGTCTTTGATAATCAACGGATAGAGTTGGCAAATGTCTAACAAAGCATGCCTAAACGAGCACGAAACATTAAATTGGACCGGAGATACACACGAAACAACTTGGATTTTTTCCTCCAAAATCACCAAAAAACGAGACCTTCACTACCATTGGCACTCTTTGTCAAAAAAATTCCCTTTTCCCAACGTTTAGGCTAAAACTTTTTCAAAGTGAACAAAGACGACTGAAAGGCCAACAAAACCACAAAATAAAATGAGAGAAAAAGGAGAGCAAGAACGGCAAAAAAATAAAAGGAAAAGAAAAGCCTGAAGTCAGGTGGGTTTTTCAAACCCAAAAACTATGTCGAAATTTTGATTTCTGCGCATGCCCGAGAAAAATATTGAATTCGTCGCTTCTACATAAAAGGGGATGTTAGTTGCCGTGTTTTAAACCAAGTTTTAGACAGTTTGACATTAAACTGTTTAGATAATGGCCAGAAATAGGCATCTGGGACGTTAGATTGACGTTTTTTGGAAAAAGCCCAGTAGTCAATGGGTTAAGCAAAGAACCTTGTTTTCCCAGAAATGGCTCTTTTTTACATAACTTTGATTGATCTATCAAAAGAAAGCCGAAATGGGTTGAATAGACCACAAAAATGGATTTCAGGAGTTTTGATTAATACATTGACTACTAAAGCGGCCATAAACGGCCAAGAAGAGACCACAGACTTGTACCACTTGTGACGTCATCACTGTTCACGCCAGAGGATGTCTTTGATAATCAACGGATAGAGTTGGCAAATGTCTAACAAAGCATGCCTAAACGAGCACGAAACATTAAATTGGACCGGAGATACACACGAAACAACTTGGATTTTTTCCTCCAAAATCACCAAAAAACGCGACCTTCACTACCATTGGCACTCTTTGTCAAAAAAATTCCCTTTTCCCAACGTTTAGGCTAAAACTTTTTCAAAGTGAACAAAGACGACTGAAAGGCCAACAAAACCACAAAATAAAATGACAGAAAAAGGAGAGCAAGAATGGCAAAAAAAATAAAAGGAAAAGAAAAGCCTAAAGTCAGGTGGGTTTTCAAAACCCAAAAACTATGTCGAAATTTTGATTTCTGCGCATGCCCGAGAAAAATATTGAATTCGTCGCTTCTACATAAAAGGGGATGTTAGTTGCCGTGTTTTAAACCAAGTTTTAGACAGTTTGACATTAAACTGTTGAGATAATGGCCAGAAATAGGCATCTGGGACGTTAGATTGACGTTTTTTGGAAAAAGCCCAGTAGTCAATGGGTTAAGCAAAGAACCTTGTTTTCCCAGAAATGGCTCTTTTTTACATAACTTTGATTGATCTATCAAAAGAAAGCCGAAATGGGTTGAATAGACCACAAAAATGGATTTCAGGAGTTTTGATTAATACATTGACTACTAAAGCGGCCATAAACGGCCAAGAAGAGACCACAGACTTGTACCACTTGTGACGTCATCACTGTTTCACGCCAGAGGATGTCTTTGATAATCAACGGATAGAGTTGGCAAATGTCTAACAAAGCATGCCTAAACGAGCACGAAACATTAAATTGGACCGGAGATACACACGAAACAACTTGGATTTTTTCCTCCAAAATCACCAAAAAACGAGACCTTCACTACCATTGGCACTCTTTGTCAAAAAAATTCCCTTTTCCCAACGTTTAGGCTAAAACTTTTTCAAAGTGAACAAAGACGACTGAAAGGCCAACAAAACCACAAAATAAAATGAGAGAAAAAGGAGAGCAAGAACGGCAAAAAAAATAAAAGGAAAAGAAAAGCCTGAAGTCAGGTGGGTTTTTCAAACCCAAAAACTATGTCGAAATTTTGATTTCTGCGCATGCCCGAGAAAAATATTGAATTCGTCGCTTCTACATAAAAGGGGATGTTAGTTGCCGTGTTTTAAACCAAGTTTTAGACAGTTTGACATTAAACTGTTTAGATAATGGCCAGAAATAGGCATCTGGGACGTTAGATTGACGTTTTTTGGAAAAAGCCCAGTAGTCAATGGGTTAAGCAAAGAACCTTGTTTTCCCAGAAATGGCTCTTTTTTACATAACTTTGATTGATCTATCAAAAGAAAGCCGAAATGGGTTGAATAGACCACAAAAATGGATTTCAGGAGTTTTGATTAATACATTGACTACTAAAGCGGCCATAAACGGCCAAGAAGAGACCACAGACTTGTACCACTTGTGACGTCATCACTGTTCACGCCAGAGGATGTCTTTGATAATCAACGGATAGAGTTGGCAAATGTCTAACAAAGCATGCCTAAACGAGCACGAAACATTAAATTGGACCGGAGATACACACGAAACAACTTGGATTTTTTCCTCCAAAATCACCAAAAAACGAGACCTTCACTACCATTGGCACTCTTTGTCAAAAAAATTCCCTTTTCCCAACGTTTAGGCTAAAACTTTTTCAAAGTGAACAAAGACGACTGAAAGGCCAACAAAACCACAAAATAAAATGACAGAAAAAGGAGAGCAAGAATGGCAAAAAAAATAAAAGGAAAGAAAAGCCTAAAGTCAGGTGGGTTTTCAAAACCCAAAAACTATGTCGAAATTTTGATTTCTGCGCATGCCCGAGAAAAATATTGAATTCGTCGCTTCTACATAAAAGGGGATGTTAGTTGCCGTGTTTTAAACCAAGTTTTAGACAGTTTGACATTAAACTGTTGAGATAATGGCCAGAAATAGGCATCTGGGACGTTAGATTGACGTTTTTTGGAAAAAGCCCAGTAGTCAATGGGTTAAGCAAAGAACCTTGTTTTCCCAGAAATGGCTCTTTTTTACATAACTTTGATTGATCTATCAAAAGAAAGCCGAAATGGGTTGAATAGACCACAAAAATGGATTTCAGGAGTTTTGATTAATACATTGACTACTAAAGCGGCCATAAACGGCCAAGAAGAGACCACAGACTTGTACCACTTGTGACGTCATCACTGTTCACGCCAGAGGATGTCTTTGATAATCAACGGATAGAGTTGGCAAATGTCTAACAAAGCATGCCTAAACGAGCACGAAACATTAAATTGGACCGGAGATACACACGAAACAACTTGGATTTTTTCCTCCAAAATCACCAAAAAACGCGACCTTCACTACCATTGGCACTCTTTGTCAAAAAAAATTCCCTTTTCCCAACGTTTAGGCTAAAACTTTTTCAAAGTGAACAAAGACGACTGAAAGGCCAACAAAACCACAAAATAAAATGAGAGAAAAAGGAGAGCAAGAATGGCAAAAAAAATAAAAGGAAAAGAAAAGCCTAAAGTCAGGTGGGTTTTCAAAACCCAAAAACTATGTCGAAATTTTGATTTCTGCGCATGCCCGAGAAAAAATATTGAATTCCTCGCTTCTACATAAAAGGGGATGTTAGTTGCCGTGTTTTAAACCAAGTTTTAGACAGTTTGACATTAAACTGTTGAGATAATGGCCAGAAATAGGCATCTGGGACGTTAGATTGACGTTTTTTGGAAAAAGCCCAGTAGTCAATGGGTTAAGCAAAGAACCTTGTTTTCCCAGAAATGGCTCTTTTTTACATAACTTTGATTGATCTATCAAAAGAAAGCCGAAATGGGTTGAATAGACCACAAAAATGGATTTCAGGAGTTTTGATTAATACATTGACTACTAAAGCGGCCATAAACGGCCAAGAAGAGACCACAGACTTGTACCACTTGTGACGTCATCACTGTTCACGCCAGAGGATGTCTTTGATAATCAACGGATAGAGTTGGCAAATGTCTAACAAAGCATGCCTAAACGAGCACGAAACATTAAATTGGACCGGAGATACACACGAAACAACTTGGATTTTTTTCCTCCAAAATCACCAAAAAACGCGACCTTCACTACCATTGGCACTCTTTGTCAAAAAAATTCCCTTTTCCCAACGTTTAGGCTAAAACTTTTTCAAAGTGAACAAAGACGACTGAAAGGCCAACAAAACCACAAAATAAAATGAGAGAAAAAGGAGAGCAAGAATGGCAAAAAAAATAAAAGGAAAAGAAAAGCCTAAAGTCAGGTGGGTTTTCAAAACCCAAAAACTATGTCGAAATTTTGATTTCTGCGCATGCCCGAGAAAAATATTGAATTCGTCGCTTCTACATAAAAGGGGATGTTAGTTGCCGTGTTTTAAACCAAGTTTTAGACAGTTTGACATTAAACTGTTGAGATAATGGCCAGAAATAGGCATCTGGGACGTTAGATTGACGTTTTTTGGAAAAAGCCCAGTAGTCAATGGGTTAAGCAAAGAACCTTGTTTTCCCAGAAATGGCTCTTTTTTACATAACTTTGATTGATCTATCAAAAGAAAGCCGAAATGGGTTGAATAGACCACAAAAATGGATTTCAGGAGTTTTGATTAATACATTGACTACTAAAGCGGCCATAAACGGCCAAGAAGAGACCACAGACTTGTACCACTTGTGACGTCATCACTGTTCACGCCAGAGGATGTCTTTGATAATCAACGGATAGAGTTGGCAAATGTCTAACAAAGCATGCCTAAACGAGCACGAAACATTAAATTGGACCGGAGATACACACGAAACAACTTGGATTTTTTCCTCCAAAATCACCAAAAAACGAGACCTTCACTACCATTGGCACTCTTTGTCAAAAAAATTCCCTTTTCCCAACGTTTAGGCTAAAACTTTTTCAAAGTGAACAAAGACGACTGAAAGGCCAACAAAACCACAAAATAAAATGAGAGAAAAAGGAGAGCAAGAACGGCAAAAAAAATAAAAGGAAAAGAAAAGCCTGAAGTCAGGTGGGTTTTCAAAACCCAAAAACTATGTCGAAATTTTGATTTCTGCGCATGCCCGAGAAAAATATTGAATTCGTCGCTTCTACATAAAAGGGGATGTTAGTTGCCGTGTTTTAAACCAAGTTTTAGACAGTTTGACATTAAACTGTTGAGATAATGGCCAGAAATAGGCATCTGGGACGTTAGATTGACGTTTTTTGGAAAAAGCCCAGTAGTCAATGGGTTAAGCAAAGAACCTTGTTTTCCCAGAAATGGCTCTTTTTTACATAACTTTGATTGATCTATCAAAAGAAAGCCGAAATGGGTTGAATAGACCAC
The DNA here is from genome assembly GCA_029204205.1 of Desmophyllum pertusum. NCBI lineage: Eukaryota > Metazoa > Cnidaria > Anthozoa > Scleractinia > Caryophylliidae > Desmophyllum > Desmophyllum pertusum. Next base: position 23,421 of record MU827436.1, read on the forward strand.
AAAAATGGATTTCAGGAGTTTTGATTAATACATTGACTACTAAAGCGGCCATAAACGGCCAAGAAGAGACCACAGACTTGTACCACTTGTGACGTCATCACTGTTCACGCCAGAGGATGTCTTTGATAATCAACGGATAGAGTTGGCAAATGTCTAACAAAGCATGCCTAAACGAGCACGAAACATTAAATTGGACCGGAGATACACACGAAACAACTTGGATTTTTTCCTCCAAAATCACCAAAAAACGAGACCTTCACTACCATTGGCACTCTTTGTCAAAAAAATTCCCTTTTCCCAACGTTTAGGCTAAAACTTTTTCAAAGTGAACAAAGACGACTGAAAGGCCAACAAAACCACAAAATAAAATGAGAGAAAAAGGAGAGCAAGAACGGCAAAAAAAATAAAAGGAAAAGAAAAGCCTAAAGTCAGGTGGGTTTTCAAAACCCAAAAACTATGTCGAAATTTTGATTTCTGCGCATGCCCGAGAAAAATATTGAATTCGTCGCTTCTACATAAAAGGGGATGTTAGTTGCCGTGTTTTAAACCAAGTTTTAGACAGTTTGACATTAAACTGTTGAGATAATGGCCAGAAATAGGCATCTGGGACGTTAGATTGACGTTTTTTTGGAAAAAGCCCAGTAGTCAATGGGTTAAGCAAAGAACCTTGTTTTCCCAGAAATGGCTCTTTTTTACATAACTTTGATTGATCTATCAAAAGAAAGCCGAAATGGGTTGAATAGACCACAAAAATGGATTTCAGGAGTTTTGATTAATACATTGACTACTAAAGCGGCCATAAACGGCCAAGAAGAGACCACAGACTTGTACCACTTGTGACGTCATCACTGTTCACGCCAGAGGATGTCTTTGATAATCAACGGATAGAGTTGGCAAATGTCTAACAAAGCATGCCTAAACGAGCACGAAACATTAAATTGGACCGGAGATACACACGAAACAACTTGGATTTTTTCCTCCAAAATCACCAAAAAACACGACCTTCACTACCATTGGCACTCTTTGTCAAAAAAATTCCCTTTTCCCAACGTTTAGGCTAAAACTTTTTCAAAGTGAACAAAGACGACTGAGAGGGGAGGGTGGAGAGTTGGACGCAGGGGGTGGGGGTCGGTGGAGCAAAATGCCTATGAGAGGGGAGGGTCCGGAGGCGGCATGGATCGATCGAGATCGAGAAAGTAGTTATAAATGGCGTTTTTTCAAGCTTCTTTTATTTGTTCACCTAGGTTTTCAACTGAAATAAATGAACAACAAATAGACTTGAGAGGATTCGTAAAATTTCGTGTTTGGGTAATTTACTGCTTACAACTTGAACTTCAAATGGATTTTTTAAGGGTCTTGAAGAGTTAGGAGAACAGTGCAGGACGTTTGAAGCATTGACAATGATTCGCAGAGAGAGGATTATATTCTATAGCTCAAATATGTTCACAATTCCTAATTCTTCGAGAACACATTTGGATACTATGCACGTCCTGAAGTCTGACCTTGTCATGTTTTTTCGCTGTCTTATTAAACAGCTAGGAGCAAGGAAATTCAGTGGCGTCACGCTAGCGTTACAAGATCAGTTGTACAGCAAAGGCGTACCGGTTGAGATCAATATTATTTATTGTATGTGTTCGCAGGTGACTCTTGTGTTTTATAGATCAGTCATACACTCAGGTTAAACAAGGCAAAAACAAAAGGTAACTATAGCATAAGAAAATATTACTAATCAAAATAAACTGATTTAAAAAAAAATTATTCAGTAGGTGGGTTCATACTTTCATAGTATGAGTAGACCTCAAGTGAGATCGCGTATGTTTACTTACGCTGATAAGCGTTCATATTTTAAATTCTAAGTATACTTCAAGTGACAGAGACAAATCGAAATACGGGAAGCCGTAACATTCTGCTGGAGTTTCTTGACCTGGTGTATGGTTCTTTGGCTGTCGGGGTAACTGTCTTTATAGCCTGAAAACTCCATGATTTTGTGAACAGATTTAGGGAGACGATGGAACGAGATAACTAGCAGTTAATTAAGGTAGTAGATCTGACTTTAAGAAGTCCATTTTGGAACCAAATAACTCTAATTTATCCATATTTACTCAGGAAAGATTACCATAGACTTGTAGAACAGAAGTTGAACTTTCAAAAAATTGATGTCTGAGGTGACAATTTTCACACCTAAGGTGACAAATCCCATTTGAATCACGGGCTCAAAAAAATGACTTTGGCGTTTTACTGCGCTACCTGTAAAGATATCTTTAAAAACAATACAGGAGTTTATTCCTATCCAGAAAAGGAAAATTCTAGCGGCAGCCCGGAGCCAATTTTATTTTTCTTCTCGAGATATCAGTTTTTTAATTAAAAAACATTTGTCATTTTTTAAGTGGCCATAATATCGAGTAGGAATATGTTTTTGCTCCGGGCTGCTGTACAAAGTTTCGTACATATTAATAGAATAAACTGTGCAAATTTCATTCAGATACGATAATTATACGTCTTTATTTTTAAAATACCTTTCAGTGTGGTCTGTGCACTCTGTCACGACCGCAAAATGAGTGAATGAAATCAGCAAAATACGCGCTCGAAGCTTTGTTTTTAGCGACGCCATATTGAATTCTCAGAGTACACCACTGATCAACATCATCGAAGAAGCATTGATCCGATTGTAGCACGAAATAGCACGAAATAAGACAGAGATTCTCGATCACTGTCGGGAAAAAATATGGCGGCGTAAACAATTGCGTAATGCATAGCAACGCCAGGCTAATACGTTACACATCTCACGCTGAGTTCGCAAAGGTCAGATATCAAAATGGCTTCTCAAAGGCTTTAGAAGGCATAATCAAGGCCATGGATTCAAAAAATGACTTTGAATCCATTTTGGAGACGTAGCATAAACGAATATCACTGTCTTTTTCTACAATTTCGCTTAAACTGTTGCCATAAGATCGCAAGTTGGAATGTGAATTGATGTGAAATTGCTGTCAACACGGGAACATATCAGCTCGAATTGCGTAGCTCTAATTATTAACTTCGCAAAATAGCGCTCGTGGCAACCAACTTCGGCCTTTATTTTCTCGGCTCGTAGCTTGAAAGAAGCCCTCATCTCTTGTATTTGTGTTAACCTTTGTACTATCTTTCCAATTGTTGAACTTTTTGGTATAGATCGTTTTCACGTGACGTCACATAATTAATTTCCGCCATGTTGGTGCATATCTGAGTCACGTGTTTCAGCTACTAATACATGCAAACATAGTCCAAAATTATCATTCCTTCCAGTTTAATGGCTCCTAGCGAAAAAATTTATATTCCTTCGTCTGATCCAGACAATATAGGCCCAATTCCAATATCTGATTACGCTAAAAAGCTGGATGTAAAAGTCGGAGAGCGCTATCTAAAGAAAATCTCGACCTATATTGGGATCGATCCTGTTTTGATAGAGGGGAAACGCTTCGAACCCGACTGCCTTCTGCCGGTTGAATCGACTGATTTGCAATTGCTTTGCTATTTGGTTCTCGATACCAGCTTTTACACGCAAAAGCAATTTAAATCTTTCCGAGGTCTCGAGGCCTACAACCAAATGGTTTCGGGCTTTGTTTCCAACGGACAAGGACATATCATCGCAAACAAGTTCGTGGTGTTAGCAAAAGTGCAGCACTCTCAGCGCATGAACGATGCCTTGATACCAATTTGGATTATTACCGAAAAGGATGGGACAATAAACTGCGCTCATTTCTTCCCGAAGCCGCCTTTCATGTTCTGCCGTAACACATTTCAGCTCACGATCTCTGGCTCTCTCATCTCGCTTCGCGGCAGGTTCTAGATCGGCTTGAATCTTTTCGGCAGAATCACATTTCTCATGACCTAGATTTTGGGTTGGAATCCAATCTGGATCGTACCTATCCCACAGTTCTGCCGCTTCTCCGGAGATAAAATGTTTGCCACAGACTCGGCCGTGCTCCAAAATGGTGTCTGTGAGGTCTTCTCTACTGATCGCAGATATCCATTTGTTTCGCCTCTCCTCGGAAAGTTTCCTCACTTCTTCACCTTGATTAGTTATAACTGAAGGTATTCTTGCCATAGACACCCCTTTATCACGGACACTTCGAGTCCCACAGCCAAAAATCGCGCATAAAACCATTTTTTTGTAGTGAACTAGCTTCGTGTTTCGTGTTTACATGTGCATGTAATGTGCACCAATATGGCGGCCAATTGTAAGGTGGTCACGTGACTGAAAACGATCTATATTTAATTTTTGAGCTAAAGTCAGGTCTACCACCTTAATTGGATTCCAAGCATACCGAAAATGAATGGAAACCTTGGAAGGACATCTGAAACTCATAAGGAATAACATCACGCTAGCATTACAAGATCTGGTTTATCGTGTTATTGAAGCCGAGAAAGAAAAGAAAATTATGTGTGGTTCAACACGCTTCGTCTATGCATATTCGTTCCCAAGTTGGCTCACAGCAGCCTTTGATTGGAGTTCGAAATTAAATGAAATAACCCCAAAGAATACTCGACCGCGGAAAAAGGAGACATTTAAAATCTTAAAAGTGAGTCATGTTTGGAGTTCTTCGATCGATTCTCAAGGCACAACTTGGCTGTTGAACATACGGGGCGCGGGGAGGCATCAAAAAACTATTTTTTTACGCCTCCCCGCGCCCCGTACCAGGGGAGTTTTGTCCTCTCCCCTGATTTCGCTCGCCAAATAATCCAAGATGGCGGCTCCACGATCGATCGTGACAGCGCGACGATTTCAGCGCAAAAAATAGAGGGACTGTCAACAGTCTAAACATATTCCCTCAAATGGATGTTTCAAGACTTAGGAAAACGCTTAGGTATGTTAAATGTTGTATCTGCTTTATATCAATTGTATGAATAAAATCCCCTCCCATCTGAATCACTAAGCTTATATTTTTTCCTAATGCGTGCAACTCAAAGCCTTGATCCGGCCGTAAATACACTTGTTGACAAATGCACTTGCCCACCCACGCTGGAGGGTTTCTGGCTCTCCCATTGTTCTATTGTTTTAGAGGACAAATAAACCAATCAAAATCTGTGTTTTGCACATAATTTTAGAGAACTTTAGGGACTCCAGAAAGAAGATTTCTCGTCTTGAAATGAACATCAACTTGAAACAGTATGGCGATGTTTATAATTATTGGAAACTTTCAAGGTCTTTAACACGAAAAGTAACCTCTTTGAAGCTGGAAATGTAAAGGAGAAACACCAATGAATTTCTAAGTGGCCTCAAAATGGATCAGCACCGAGTAAAGAGTGAAGTAATCCTGCTCTTACTGGTTCTCTCATTCGACGGGATCGAGATGGGAAGACATCGATCGGCTACAGTTAGATTTGGATACAGAGAATTCACAGACTTATGGATGTTGTAAAGACTTCTGAAAGCGAAATGGTAGTGTAGTACAATGTATATTGCTTTGAATATGGATGGAATTAGTGAAAGCATTTTAAAGCCATTGATTTAGAAAAGCAAATGACTACAAAACAAATCGCTAATCGCACTGAACGCGAACCACTGACTGGTTGTTACTCGCTGGCTCAAAGAAAGAACTAATCGATAATCGCGAATGGTGATTTTCTTATTCTCATATAGTGATTTCTAATTCTCAATAGGTGATATTCTAAACAATACAAATCGCTAATGATAAACAAAATCACTAGTGTTAAAACAATTCAAATCGCTAGTGAGAAATTCATTTATTTAGGTAAAAGGTAGAGGAAGGTCTGAATTATCTCCGGTCATTGCACATCAAAATTAAATATGATGGAATGACAACAACGTACAATAACAACCTTTAGTTGTACTCAAGTAACAGTTTGAACAGAGAACTCATCAATCGATCAATCACTCCTTTGCACTGTGAATAAAATATTTTAGTTTTTGCATTCTACATGTACATTAATACATTTACAGTAAATTTGACTCTTTCAAAGGGCAGACAATAAGCAAACAAATAATTAGTCAAGTACTTCAAGTAGCTGTGAAATAACCCCTGGGTATCGACTTTTATCAGACCACTTGCAGAAACATTTGCATACACGGTCTCTGATTGGGCAGAACATTTCTGGCATTGTATTTTTCTGCCCAATTGACGAGCTCCATCTATTGTGCCACTTTCGTGCCTTCCTACATGATGTTGTTTACGTTGCCATTGATCGCCATACCTGTGTTGCTCTTTCAACGGAGGTTTCTTCAAGGAAAGTTTCAGAAAAAAAATTACAACAAGGCCGGGAAGATCGATCGCAAAATTTACCATGGTCGTAAGATAAACAAACGCTCACTGAGAAATTCACACTCGCTCAACATTGTACTCACTCGTGTATGATGTTGTGTTGTTTTTAATCGCGAAAGATGAGCAATCTTAGGCCCACTTCCCCGGGCCCTAAGTTGCACTTGCAGACAAGTTTGGTAACTTTGGTGGATTTCTTCAATTTAAGCGTCAATTATAGCAAAGACGAGCGCGACCTATGTTTTCAGGACGAACAACTTGTCCAAAAAGATAAAATAACAAAGAAGCCGTACTCCTATGATTGGCCCGCATTGCACGTGTCACACATTTTGAAATTTGTTTGTTACAATCGCAAAACAAATGCGACCTACTTGTTGCCAGTGGACAAATTTTACCAAAACGGCCAAAACTTAGCAATCACCAATCAAGAATGAAAATCACCATATTAAAATAAGAAACTGTCATCAAGAAAAAGATTGATGCAGCAAGATAGCGAGGAATCTACATATCACCTATTGAGAATTAGAAATCACTATATGAGAATAAGAAAATCACCATTCGCGATTATCGATTAGTTCTTTCTTTGAGCCAGCGAGTAACAACCAGTCAGTGGTTCGCGTTCAGTGCGATAGCACAAAATGGCAGTTCAGTTGAGCTCAGAAGAGTTAAGAGAGTTTCTGGTTTTTCTAAACAACACCATCAATACGACTGCTGCAGTTTATCATGCTTCTGACCTTGTAGGATTAGAAATATGGGAATGAAGCTTGATGAACATTGACGAAGATTTGGGTTTGAGTTGTCCTAGTAGATTCCTTAGTTGCATTGTTAAGACTTATCTCTGACATTCTGAATACATCAAGCTGTCATGAAAAGGAAGAGAGACCTGTGGCATTCTTTGAATAAAGATTGGTGACAGGCCTGCACGGGTTCCCTGTGTGATGTGATGTAACTGTAATAATAATAATAATACTTTATTCAAATATTCATGAGTAAAAATGGTACCCCTTTCACATACATGTACCTACAGTGACAAAGGAAAGATAACAAGTGTTTTGGCTAATAATCGAGCAATTTTTACTAAACGTTTCATATTTTTGCTCTAACGATTTACCTCTTTTGTAGGATAAAATAAGCAGATTCTTGAAGATGGTGTTCAGCAAAGGCTGATTTTGTATTAAATCCCAGTTGCATCAATAAGGTTACTCACTGTTGTTTTTTCCCTATAATGGACTACAGTATATGGGGAGGCTCCGCCTGAAACTGAGGTGTACTTTTTCAGGCTAGAGGTATAGAAAAGGGAAAACTGTCATCTATGTATTTAAAAGGGCCTTTCAAAATACCTTGGCAAAATATATTGATTCATGGAAGTATATTAAGGGGTTACTCAAGTGAAACGTTTAGTAAAAGTTGTTCGATTATTAGCCAAAACACTTGTTATCTTTCCTTTGTCACTGTAGGTACATGTATGTGAAAGGGGTACCATT
>MU827437.1:0-30620 GCA_029204205.1 Desmophyllum pertusum
AAAATTATACGAAATTTCGTCGCGGGAACAAAGCGCAAAAATTGTCCAACTTTGTAAAAACTGGTTTTACGAAGTCAAGTTAAGCCTCTTATGCTTGAAAAACCTTGAGCAGTAGCATGCAGGTCGAATCTTGTACACAATTTTGAAAGCAGAGTATTAAAAAATGCGAAATCAAGTTTTTTTTCTACTTAAAAAAATGTTGGGGGGGGGTACAGGCCAGGGAAGACCTTGTGAAGATCATGATACCAGATGATGAAGGAAACGTGCAAGAAGTCCACGATTACTATTGGGATATATATGTACTCCCAGACATTGTAGGACATAATCAGTCTGGTGGTTTTATTACTTGAAGGCTGTTGTAAGACTTTTACTTTTCGGATAAAATTCTATACAAGGGTGTTACATGTACTTCACGAAGCAATCAGGAGTAAAGATCATCATATGATCAATATGGCTCTGTGTCTTATTACTGTCCCTTTGCGGATTACTGTCCATGTAACTCAAAGTGGTTGCCTAATTATTGGCGATAAAATTAAAATATAAATATAGTAAATAGATAAAGGAACTCATTTAAAAACAAACTCGCAACAAGTGACACGCGCACATCTGTATGGAAGTCTCCTTAAGCCTACAGATCATGGTCAAAAGTCCTTGGGACATAACTCGGCACAATTACTATCGTAACATGGCAATTGCAGTTGTCCACCACGAAACGATGTTTTTTAACGCTAAGACCCCCACCCCCCCCCCCCCCCCCACCTCCCCTCCCATACAATGTTGAAATGTAAGCAGCACTCTGGCCACGCGGATTCAACATTGTCTGGGGGGAGGGGGTACTGCGGTGAAAAATATGGGTAGTTTGTTAAAACAGGCAGGAAATACCTTAAAAATACAAAGTGTCCCAAGACCGGACTATTGTCTATGATTGTAGTTTTCATATGTCTGGAAAATCCCAGACCATCGGGAATTTTGTTATTCCCCGACCGTCCCAGACATTCCCGACTTAATTATGAAAACACGACGAGGTAGATCTTTCCCATTGTTTCCCTGAGTCGGGAGAATCCCCGATGATCTGGGATTTTCCCGACATATGAAAACCAAACACAGACTTAGAATAAGCTCTTCCTCTTGATTTCATTAGACAATTAATTTTAGACTATGTTTAACTTGAAATTATTCGATAAAATGTTATAAACTTCTCTCTCACGCACGCTACTTAAATATATTATGGAGCAAAATCGTAATCAGACATATTTCCTCTTCTGAAATCAGTCGGTTATCTGGGTCTTTACGCAACGGGCCGTATGCACGTGGCATGCAGTTTCGAACATATCATTTAGCAAAATAAAACCAGGACCTTTCCATGCAAGCATCAGATATAAGAATGGCTCTTAGACGGTTCTTTTCCTCTTGTTAAGTATTTGCAAAATATTGTTCACACCAGAGAGATTCTCTTCTCTTGTTCACACTAAATTCTCTAATATCATTTTATAGTCGGCGAACAAGTACCGTTGATGTCGAGATTTGCCAGAGCCCGCGATCCGGTACGTCTTCAAAGTTGCTAAGCAACATGGCGTCTGTTTCGGATCCAGTACTCGTGAGTGCTCGCACTAGGTTTTGATTGGCATAATAAGAATTGGAAACTCTTCGAGTGCTTCAACAAAGATTTTCAAAAAAAGGCAGTTGTTTGGGGAACCGTTGCGTTTAATTTATGGCTAAGTTGATGTAACTTATTTGTATAATTATCCCACTGAAAAGGTGCTGCCCGTCATGTTTTAGATCTTAGTTTCTGCGGATTAATTTGCTACAATCAAAAATGCTCTTCAACTCTTCCTCAGTGATAGCTCGATCAATCACCATAAGATCCCTCAGGTATCCGTGCAAGGTGCTTTTATCCATCCTTTCTCGTTTGAGCCCGATGTCGAACACAGTGTGATTAGTTGGGTTCAGATCTAAATTGCCTGGTGAACCTGCTCGTTCACCTGTTTTGGTTCCATTGATGTACATGTAGAGTTTTCCAACTCGGTTCTCACGGCTCCACGTGAAAGCCACGTGCATCCATTCACCGATGGTGATATCTCTTTATATCATACAAAGATAAGATACAAAAGTGAAGGTTGTTATACACAAGCTCCGCCCGTTAGATTGGATTAAGTACAAATTAAACGTGAATGGTACAAATACGGTGGTTGTGGATTTCGATGTCAATTTCAATCTGTCAAATATGAATTATCCAACTATTTATGAATTTTTTCATATATGTATGTGACTAAACTTTATTTTCCCGTGGACGTTTACACACAAGTTTGTGGAAAAGTCGGAAAACACAGACATGGTATTGACTCTTACAACATGTTAAATAATGAAATGGGAGAAAGCACATTCTCATAGGTACGTAGAATGAGTATTTTTAAGACTCACTCGCCTCTGAATTCGGGAAATGTTCCAGGTCAACGAAGATTATCGGAAAACTTTCCATCTAGTATAATATTGAACTAGTGACGTTCGGACTAATCAGCTGAATAAATATGTATAGGATGTTCTGGAAGGCCAGTTAGAACCTTTAAGACTCACCCGGCACAGAAGGAAACGATGGATTTACTCTGACTATCAGATCGACGAAGGTTTACACAAAGCTCAGGTTCCGCGTCTATATATAGTCTGAACTGGAAAGGTGAGGACCAATCAGAATAAATATGTACATGATGTCCTGGAAGGCTTAGAACCTTTACCCAGCACAGGAGACTGAAACTGATCTTCTGGATTGGGATTGCTGGGGTTTCTGCGTAAGACCGCTGGTTTCCTTCTAGGTACAGAACTGTCCTGCCGTCAGTAGTCTTATAGGAGGCTCCTTTGTACAAGCTGAAAATGAAACGTAAATAACGTATGGCAATATTTTTACCACTGACTTTTGTTTGATTACGTTTCCTGTATATTGAGAAGTAAAGATCAACAGAAACTTTGACAAAAATACTTTGTTTTTCCACTCGTTACTGCCTCGCCCCCAGGATAGCTACCTCGTGCCCAGGCCCCTTGCATTTCGTCGGTATGAAGCGAGGGAAAATAGGGAGCGAGGAGCTTGATCAGTCCCAGAACTTCACGCGCACCGCACATAATTGGGGACGAGGCAGGTCTTCTTACCTTACAAGTGGGTCAGGTCCATTGAGAGTCCAATGGAAAAGAAATCCTATAAAATAAAAATTATCATTAGTCCAGTTTCGAGTTAACCAAGACTGCTGACTAAAAAGACTAAAGACGCATTTATATAGGGTTACGCTCTGTAGTAACAAAATAGACAAATACTAACAGAAAAGTGCTGAGCAAAACAAAACACAGAGTTCTAGTTCATGTTCTCATCGTTATTTGTGATTATAAAATTTTGGTCATATAACGCGCGCTCTGATTGGTCAATTCGAGTTCATTAATATAACCATTCTCGTCCCCAGGGGCCACGATCCTTTTGGTCAGCACAAGAATCGGGACCTCTGGCCGGTTCCAACATCGGAAGTCCGCGAATCTCGGACTTCCCGTCAAATCTGACAAATCTGATTGGCTGAGAATATAGAACGAGTACTCTGCGCATGTTCAACAATTGGTTCCGGCCAGAGGTCTCGATTATTGGTGCTGACCAAAAGGATCGTGGCCTCTGGGGACGAGAAAGCATTATAACTCGATAAAACACGCGCCCTACGTCACACGCGTGTATAGGTAATCGCATGGGCCCGGCGACGAGGGCAATTTGTAAAAACTTTGAAAATACAAGTGAAATTAATCCCTAATTGCACGAGGGAACAATGCGATTACTTGTTTATCACATAAAGGGCAAAATTTTCGAAAAACCTTCAACGTGCGGCTAATAATTCAGCCTGCGCCGGGAACGAAAATATTCCTTTCTAAAATCACGCAGAATCACAGCAAGATCGAGCAAAATCTTACGTTCAGAACAAGATAACGCTGACTGTTATGTAATTCTTAAGAGAAAAATCTAAATCGTGAAAAAAGAAACAACAAGCTTACACTCAATCCAAGCCAAGTAAGTTAAGTTTACCTGCAGTGTTTGAATGTTTTGAAGCTTTCCGCTGCATGCGAGTTGCTTAACATGTACAATCCTACATCGATAAAACAGCAAACGACGAGTCCAAACAAACTTGTAGAGGTAACTTCTCCTGTTTAATTTGACTTCTTCTTTCTTTGAACAAACTCTGTGCTATTTACTCTGGCTTGCAAGTGATGAAGCCCGTAGTAACATAAGTGAAGCGAAGAAGTCAGTTGGCCGCCATGAATGAAATTATTTCGTCGCAAACTGAGGCAGTACGCAGCTCTAACAAGGTCTTCTCTGATTGGCTGATTGGTATTCTGCCAATTATTCTTATTAATCCCTTTGTGATGACTTATTTTAATTTATATTAATTATTCTGTTCTTTATTACAGTTGACTTGTTTTTGCCGTCGTGGATTTATTTCCCATAAGTTAATTTAGTGTGCGTATTGAGTGTATCGCGTGCATGAGGTGCACCATCTCTGGCTCGTCCCCAGTCGTCTCCTTATGAGAAACTTGTTAGACGCAGTGAATGATGGGAAGGAGCAAAGTGTTCCCAGCATCCCATTCGTCGAGTTTCCCCCAGTCCCCAAGACGCTCGCATAATTATAGTAGTCTGAGTAGACGGCTTGGGACAGTCAGTGTGTATCGAGTGTCATGGCAGGTGTATCGATGTGTACGCGGCTCAGTGTATCGAGTGTATCGGCTCAGTGTAGTCGGGTGTATCGAGTTTATCGGCTCACAGTGTACGGTGTAATTCGGCTGTATCAGGTCTGTACATTCGCAGTTCTCCATCGTGCGCATCAGCGTATTAGGTGTATCGAGCATATTATCGGCTGTTATCGAGTGTATCGGCTGTATGGGCTTCAGTGTATCGGCTGTATCGAGTGTATGCGCTCAGTGGTATCAGGGCGTATCGCTGTGTATCGGCTATATCTGGCTCAGTGTATCGAGTGTGATCGGCTTGTACTGGGCTCAGTGTATCAGGTGTATCGAGTGTATCGGCTCGTATCGGCTGTAATCGGCTGTATCGAGTGTATGGTTCAGTGTATCAGGTGTATCAAGTGTATCGGCTGTATCGAGTGTATGGGCTCAGTGTATCAGGTGTATCGAGTGTGTCGGCTGTATCGGCTGTATCGAGTGTATGGGCTCAGTGTATCAGGTGTATCGAGTGTATCGGCTGTATCGAGTGTATGGGCTCAGTGTATCAGGTGTATCGAGTGTATCGCTGTATCGAGTTTATGGGCTCAGTGTATCAGGTGTATCAAGTGTATCGGATGTATCGAGTGTATGGGCTCAGTGTATCGAGTGTATCGGCTGTATCGAGTGTATGGGCTCAGTGTAGATCAGGTTGTATCGGCTGGTGATCGGCTGTATGGGCTCAGTGTATCAGGTGTATCTGCTGTATCGGCTATATCGAGTGTATGGGCCTCAGTGTATCAGTGTATCGAGTGTATCGAGCTGTATCGAGTGTATGGGCTCAGTGTATCAGGTGTATCGAGTGTATCGGCTGTATCGAGTGTATGGGCTCAGTGTATGCAGGTGTATCGGCTGTATCGGCTGTATCGAGTGTATGGGCTTCAGCAGGTGTATCAGGGTATCGATCGAGTGTATCGGCTTGTTGGATCGGCTGTATCGAGTGTATCGGCTCAGTGTATCAGGTGGTATCGAGTGTATCAGGCTATATCGGCTGTGTTTAGATAATAGCTAAATTCGTAATTACAATGCTCACTATATACACTGGAGCTTTTTTTACAGACAAATCGTTGGTCAGTATGCATTTCATCTATATATATACTGACCTTGAGGAAGCCGTTATCGCAATGGCTGGCTTAACGGCTACTTTTTGATCTGTATCTTAATTATTAAAGGCTATTTTTGCCGCGGAATAGTAACGTTGAACTTTCAGGTACGTTAACTTGACTGCTAATTTTCTATTTTCGACCTAGAAGTAAGTTGGAGGGGGAGAGGGCATAATAGAGAAGGGAGAGGGGTTTACTCTATACTATAAATTTTGGAGAAAAATCAAATTAACGTAACACACCCGGCGGGGGGGGGGGGGACTCCCGTCAATTTAGGATAGGTGTGTGCCGTCCCGAAACCGTGAAATGACACCCTATATAAGGGGGGGGGGGGGGGGGGGGGGAACGATAACTCAAAATTGTGCGAACAGGTCGTTTTTATTTCTTTTCTGCCTCTAAAGTCGCTTCGTTAATACTTTAACGTGTAGTTCAGTTTTAACAGACCATATCTTTTTCGTTTAGCTGGGCATTTAGGTACCCTATCTAAAGACACACAATACCAAAAAAGGATACCCTATTTAAGGATTGATCACCTCAAAAATCATACCCTATCGGGCGGCACATACCTATATAGCTTACATATGGGAATATCCCCCACCCGGAATAAACTTAAAATTGGACACTTGCGTACTTGGATACCCACGTGATCACGCTCCCATTGCGTAACAAATAGGCGCGGGGAACCAATCAGATAGGACAATTTTATTATTGATACGGTACTAGTCTATTATTCTAAGCCTCGGTGCAAGCAGGCTTGAGGCCTCACGCGCGAGGGTCTCTGCCTCGTTCTCGCGGCTCCTCTCCTTTCTAAGGGGAGGGGTCCACAATTTTTTGAGACTCAAATTAAGAATTTGGTGAGGGTCATGTGTTTAAACCCCCTCTTCAAAACTTAGTGGCCCTCCCCCAGTAAAATAATAACAAGTGCCTTAAGATAATTTATGAATGCTCCCTTTCAGAATTTATTTTCCGTTCAAGTCAGTTTTTCACTTAGTTTAAAACTTAAACTTCAAGCAGTACCTATTTATATTGTCATGATATTGCCTGTAAATTAAATAGGAGATTTTTTCAATTATGATATTGAATTCAGGAAGAAACTAAAAGGATATGAAATGACCTTAAAGGAAAATAAAGGAGTTCTGAAGGGCCTGGATAAAATGATTATGGATTCCCTAAGAGGTTGAAGAAGAAAATCAAAGATGAGATCTTCGAAGCGTGATCAAAATAAACTGTGCTTTATCTAGCTTAAATATTAACGTTTGAAACGTCGTCCGCTGGTGATTAGTAAATCTGCGGACGTTGACTAACGCTAGCCAACCAGTGTCACAAAGTTTGAAATCGAAACAAAATTACCGAAATTGGAATTGAAGTTTCTAACTCGATTCAATGGCAGTCATTTTGGGGATAGCTTCGCAGCGGCCATCCACCGAGAACGACGACGTGTCGCGAAGTAGACAAGTTTAATTATCTTAAAAGCCTTTTGGCGGGTCCTGCAGCGTCAGCGATAGCTGGATTTGCACTCACTGCAGAGAATTACGATGCGGCCATAAAAGCTATTTGAAGTTCATCGTGTCGAGTCACATGGAAGCATTGGTTTGGAAGCTGTGGTGGACGCGGAAATTAAGAAAACTTCGTCAGTTTGTATCATAAAGTAGAAACCATTTAAGGAGTCTTAGAGAACCTTGGTATATCGTCAGAGTGCGTATGGAAGCCTTCTCGTTCCTGTAGTACTGAGCAAGATACCGGCAAAGCAATTTGAGGCTGATTTTTAAGCAGAAAATTTGACAAGGATCCGTGGGAATGTTTCTAAAGTTCTACTAGAACTTAAGACGGAGTTGGAAGCAAGAGAAAGGTGTGCCATGATGGACCATTCAACCCCATCAAACCAGACCAAGAACATCATGTATGCTGGTCCTCCACTTACAACCTTGATCTTTGACATTCGTCTTCGCTTCCGAGTACACAGAGTAGCAGTTACCGCAGACATTGAGAAAGGCATTCCTGAACATTTCTGTTAGCCCTGAACACCGTTATTATTTGAGAGATTCTTGTGGGTAGATGACGCCCTTTGGTGAAAGTCCAAAGGTCAAGCCGATGGGGGTTTTGCTCGAGTAATCTTTGGTGTTACGTCGAGCCCGTTCATTCTCGATGCCACCCTTCGACACCACATGAACAGCTATGCCAGCAACTGATCCAGAGCTTGTGGAGGGAGTATTGAAGTCTCTTTATGTTGATGACTATGCATCAGGATCAAGTTCTGTTCCTTCTGCAGTGGATTTGTGTAAGAAGGTGAAATCGAGATTGGCAGAAGGTGGATTTTAACATGCGCAAGTGGACAAGCAATTCAAAGGAAATTGTGCCAAAGCTGGAAGAAGTCAAGAATTGTTCTGGAGAGAAGAAATTCCCAGTCCAAGAAACAGCCATAGCTGAAGAAGATCAAGGATAGGCCCAGTCTGCTTTCTCACAAGGTGGTCTGAAACTCGCCGTCGTGGTTTGAGGACTTATATAAAGGGAGTAGAGTAAAGGGCAGAGAACTGAGCCCTGAGGTACGCCGTGGAGAAGATCCACTTCATAGAAGAGACACTGCCATTTACGGAGACAAACTGTTTGCGTGACTCTATTAAAGTACGACTCAAACCGTGAGAGCCGATACCTCCAACGCCATTATTTTAACAGTGACAGTATATAATACAAGTATATTAACAAGTCTATTTGCCTAACAATAGCCGGGTAAATGGAGAAACTTCTGGGGGGTACTCTCATATGACAGTGACGGGGATGCTCGTCGGAAATTTTTGAATTAAACCCCTAAAGGAGACCAATCTGGGCGTGGCTCAATCTTCATTTGACCCCTAAAAGATACCATTTCTAAAAGAGGCAAAGAAATAGTTATATATAGTTACCGCCTTATTAAGTTGCAATCGATCTCCAGTAATAAGACTAGCTACCAACACAGTATGAACAGTGTTTTTTTTAATTTCTTCGTGTGCAACCCAATGGCTAAAAATATCAGCGTTCCGTCTTGAACACCGTTAAGTGATACCAAAATCCATAATTTACGGCCTAAACGAGACGACGAGCATCCCCGTCACTTTAATTTTATATGGGAGTCCATCCACCGGGAGAAACGTTACCAGGGAGACAGCATAAACCATAAAGGCCGTGGCAAAACGATTTGTAAATTTCAATGTTTCCCTCAGTCTGCATAGTGTCTGCACGCGCACGC
This sequence comes from Desmophyllum pertusum, assembly GCA_029204205.1. NCBI lineage: Eukaryota > Metazoa > Cnidaria > Anthozoa > Scleractinia > Caryophylliidae > Desmophyllum > Desmophyllum pertusum. The sequence goes on from MU827437.1 coordinate 9,064, forward strand.
AAGAGTTGCTTCGGGATTTTTTCAGAAAACATTTTGCTTCGCGTGTTTGCAACATTTGTTCCCGTATTTAAAATGTTATCTTGGTTTGCACCGCAAGGAAGCAAACATTTATTTTACTCCATGCTCGTTTGCCTATCCAAGAAACAGGAGTAAGACTCGTCACGCACGTGCGTGACGAGCCCTGGTGCTACGATCGCAAAGCATGGTGGTATTTGTATTTGCTCGTGACCACCATGGTGTGAACGTCGAAATATAAACCACTTTCACTGGAAAATAACCGCTACTTGCATGAGTCTTTGGATAAAAAATTGTTTTCTCCAAGTTATTGGACCACAAAGTATCGATTTCCGTGCAGCACTAAAATCTTGAAGGAGAAAACCATTGGATTTGGTCGGTTTTTCGAAAGCTTGAACATCACTTTGCGATGAACCGTGAACCATCAATTTCAGTCTGAAGGTAAGCCTACGCCGACTAAATATTTTTAGATCTAATCTTGCATTAACTTCGTTAGTATTTGAAAGAAAATAGAGTTTCCCAGTGCCATAAATAGTTACATGTAGCATGACCGCGATAATTTCCTCGCATTTGTATTTCTTAGCCTGCGTGCAGAAGTCTCCTATTTCCTTGCTTGACGGCGTGAAGCAAGGAAATAGGAGACGTCTGGCACGTATTTCTGTGTAGTGTATTTTTTAAAGCTTATTTGTAAACTGTGAGAAACTTGTGAGTGAGCTCATTGAAATGAGAGTTAATTATCTGCTGCTGGTGACAGATTTTTTTAGAGCAAACTTTATAAATTATGTTGACGAGTTGTAGCTAATTAACTGATTCATTAATTATTATTGTTTGACCATAAGCTTATGTGTTTATATAATTTGCTGTGTAAAACTCGCGCTGTGATTGATTTAGAACTGTGACTGTCATCTATTTAACAATTAGACGGCACTATCAGCTGATAGTCGCGAGGGGCATATATAGCACCGAGCCACCTATCAAAGTCGATAGAAACCGAGAGCGAGCCGTCTAATTGTTTTAGTATAACCCAGTGGCTGATCTATTAAATATAGGATATCGTTAAAACTGATTTAGTGCCGGTTCTGTTTTAATCTTTTTTGGCTGTAATGCACGAAAAACTGTGTGCGCGCTCCGAGAGCCGTCTATTGATCGATAGTAGGTGCCTGTGTAGCCAATCAGATTGCGAGTTTGCCAATACAGACAGACGAATGACATCACAAATGGCGGTTAAACATGCCCCCTGCTCCAACATGAATCCTTTGCATCGCCATCTCAAAACAGAAAAATATTTTCATCAAACTGGAAATATTCCATAGAAAATTAGATGTAGTTCAATTTTAAAATACGAATTTTAAGCTTGGCTAAAACTTTGAATCAAACATGATGCACGTTTAGCATGGCAAAAAGAATCCGAGAAATTAGGGCTGGATTTTCCTTTACCGTGAAGCGACTTGCGTTGAGTTGAGTTGTAGTCCAGTTAGTTTTCACAAAGTTTTTTTGAGTGCATGAAAATAGAGACTGTGGCCTAAACTGTTGACAGAATTTTTATCGGCTTATTTAGTATACATATCATTCAAGTGAAAATTGAGAAGCGAATATCTCCCGAAATTATATTTAAAATTATATTTAAAACAAATATATTCCATTTGGCCATGGGTCTGTTTCAGTTGTAGATCACAAAAGACGTCAAAATGGTGACAAGAAACATCAGTGACCAACTCGCCTGCAGCTCATTGGCCACTTGTTTCTTACCACATTTTGACGTCATCTGTGATCTATAACTGAACAGACGCACAGCCAAATGAAATATATTAATTTTGTTAAAAAATGTCGTCATAACGACAGTGAGTGTAGTATCAATAATCAAGAAAGGACTGTGGCTTTGCCATAACATTATTGGAAGGTGGAAAGATACCTTTATATTTGTTCCTGAAAATTATTTTCAGTAAGCATTGCTAAGAAATACTCTGCCAGATGATAAATGAATCCAGCCAGCTATATTGAAATAATGCAGGTGTGTTGAAGATTGTTTGCTGTCTTTGCCTGGTAAAATTATGTCAGCCTGTGATAACTCGCTATGTACTTTCTCTGCTGGTGAAATTTGTTGACAGCCTGCTCTTAGCTAGTCTCAGCATAGGAGACTAGCTCTTAGCTACACCCTGCAAAATGCAGTGCAGTGTACATCAGTCCATATTTTAACTGCTTGAGGAATGCCCTTGGCCTGACTCAACCATCAATTCAGGCTGGGATCACCACTAAATCGCAGGACCCCCTTTGATACCAATGTTTTTTACACTGACGGGGTTATCCTGGGTAAATATTATGTTTATTATTATTAAATGTGTTGTTGTTCTGGTTGCATGAGCCATGTTAATTTGCTTATTTGTTGTTTCTATTTTTAGAGATGTAAACAGAAAATTCCCATTATGGAGGCTAACTTGGAATTAACCTAGTTTGAATCAAATCATTATGCAAGAAGTTTGGAACAGACTGACAAGGAAAAAGCAGTTCTGGCCATGTTTGGAAAGAAACTACAAATAAACTATAAATAAATTTTATTATTTAAAAAAAAAATTGTGAACATTTAAACAAGAAGTTCTGCTATAAAATTAAAAGGGATGGCACCTCGTACCTTTTGGGTGTGAAATGCAAATTTGTATTCTTGCAGTTGTGGCACGTTGTTGAGTCAAGCGTCCTGCAAACTTAACATGCTTCAAAATCTCATGAAACCAAAATATATCATTAACAAAATAAGATATAACTTGCTAATGTTTAACAGAACATTCTTAGAAAAAAAGTGGAAAAAATGTTATCAGTAATGGTTGTACTAAAAGAGCAGGTTGTTTGTCAGCTGTTTACGCTTTAATGGTTGATTGACAACTAGGTGTGAGAATGGCCAGGCCAGGCCCCTTTTATACTCCTCGAGGTTGTTTGGAAATAAATTGTGTTGTGCAAAGTTTGTGTCGTACAGTCTATCATCAATCCAATTTTAATGATATGATTGATATCTTCCGAGACTCAGAGTTGCTTTTTACCAAGAAATCATAGCACCCATATAACTGGCAAAATATAACCCATCTGTTCATCTCGATCTGTCATGGATTTATGCTTATCACTGAAATAAACTTCCACAGAACACTATCTCCTTGCTTCCAGTCCAAATTAAGGGCCCATTTACATGGAGGGAGGGTGCCCTGGCTAAGCGGGTTACCCGGCTAGAAGGCTAAAACATTGCTCGCCTTTACATGTAATATTTAAAATAATAACAATAATAATAATAATAATAATAGACTTATAACCCTATGGGGGCGACAGCATCACTGAAGGGTGTCACTGCATGGGAAAACCAACAAACTCCAAATGATTGAAGCAAAAATAACGGCTTTTTTACTTCATAGATCAAGGTCGGCAGTCCTCAAAACATTAATAAATTTTAACATCCAAGTTCTGAGAAATTTACCCGTACATTTCTTACGGGTTTCAACAGTCTTTGGTTGCACAACTTAAATTTAACTTGTTGCTGTGTGCAGTTAGCATAACCCTTCCAGCGAAAACCTCAAAAAATTAGCTTTTGTTCAAAGGTTCAAAGAAATATTTCCAACTGACAGATAAAACTAATTTTGATTAAATGGGACTGTTTGGATTCTGAATTAATTTTATACACTATGTAGGAATTTACTTCACATTTAAGTTTAAAACACGTGCAAAGACCTATCCCGGGTAGCCGGGTAACCCTGGCATAACCATTTACATGCAAAACAGATAGCCTGCCCAGAAGGGTGCCTTGGCAAGAAGACAGGGTGCCCTGGGTAGGCATTACCCTGTCTCGCATGTAAACACTTCAACGGGTTTTTGTATAGAAAGGTATGAATAGTTGGCTCACCCAGGGTCGCTCAGTTAGGATGGGTAACCCGCTTAGCCCGGGCACCCTCTCTCCATGTAAACAGGCCCTAACTCAAGTTCTACAGATTCTTTATCCTTTTGGCCCCAAGCTCAAAATATAAATTCTCCTTAGCTCGATTGTCATACATTTATATTATTTTTTTCACCCTTGGGAATTTAGGGAGCAACAGCGTCTGAGGTGAAAATAATGATTTGACATCAAGGGCTGGAAGGCAGCTCAAGCCAAGTCTTTATTGGTCCTTATTTCATTTCTAAACCTCCATTCATCCAAATGGAACATTTAGGCCATCCCCATAAAATGTTTTGTTTCCCATCGCCCTCTCTCTCGTGAAAGTGGGTTGGTCAGTCGGTTAAAAAGAAAACAAAAAGAAAAGCTGAAAATATTGACAAATTAATACATAATAATTCCAAGCGAGCCTTGATTTTATCTCCCCGTGGCCACCATTTTGTAACGAGCCGATATCACTCATTACTGGGCTGATTTAGATGTCAGAGTGACTTTAAAGATGTAAAATAAAGCAAATTAAACTTGGAAACACGCGAGAAAATGGCGCAAACAACACATTTTATGGGGATGGCCTAAAAATATTAAAAATTAGATTACCTTGTGTACGTCACATCACACAATCAATATTAATAAAAGCACATAAAACTACACACATTTGTATTTATTTAGTGCCATTACAACCAAATATGATCTTATTGATCTATATTTGAATTCAGCACAAGAACAACAGTTTCCTAATTTGTTATGTGTCCTTAAGCTTATATTACATAATAATTTATTATTAAATCTCTCCCTTCCAGCCATCAGTTTTACATGTAAATTAACCTCCCCTTGTGAACCTTTCCAAAACTGAAAAGAACGTTCAGACAGGAAAATTCAGATGTACTTACTTTTGCCTTTAATTTAAAAATCCATTTCCTCAAACCAAACTAAAAACATTGTACGGCAATCTTTAAGCTTATATCAGCTTAGTATATGACAGTAAATTTGCGTGCCACTTCGTAAAAATAACCTACATTTGAGCACAAAATTCGCCAAGAAGACAAGGGGCGCTTACAGGATCCATGCACATTCGAAGAGCAATTTGCCGAAATTTCAGGCAAATTCCACCACGCAGTTTCCTAATAACACGCCATTTTGACTTTGCAGTATAAATAAACTCGCATCAAAATAGTGATAGATTTCTTCATAAAAATACAAACAGTAGAACTAAAGTAATTTACCTCCAGAATACAGAGTAATCACTTAAAGGATAATATTTCTTTGTGTTGACCGAAAAACAAGTTTCAAAATGACTACGACGAACACAGAAGTAGCGTTGAAAGTATCTCTAAAATCACGCTTCTTGCCCGAACAGCCGCCATTTTGAAACCTTGTTTTAACATGTCACGTGCAGATGTCACGTGTGTATAAACAATGGTAGTGATTGGTTTGATACACTCGATACAACCAAAAACAGAATGGACCAATCATGAAAGACCTTGTAAGAGCTGCGTACTATCTGCGCAAACTAGCCAAGTGTCTAGCTGATGCAAGTTTTCTACTTTTCAATTGTCTGTTGTTTCGAGTGAAACACTGAGATTCAGCTTTCGGAATTTCGTTTCCAGCTATCACCCGGTTTCCATTCCTTTCTCATCAAATAACTCGGGAAACTGAAGTCAAACTCCGAAGCGACGTACAAGCGAGCGCTGTGTTTGAAAATTCTGCTCAAAATCCCGCCGTCAAGAAGCCAACTAAGTGCAGCGCGCTCAGCCAATTAGGAGCGAGGAATTTTGCCGCTCGACCAATCAGGATCAAGTAATCATGCCCTTGATTACCAAAAAGTGCCCTTGATTAAGAAAAAAATGCCCTCTGTCTTAGCCAATCAGAATTATGAAAGTATAGGTAATCACATGATTTCGAGTGCAATTTGGAATAAATAAGCACGAATACATTTTTCAGACTAACAAAATTGCACAAGCCCGTAGGGCGAGTGCAATTTGTAGTCTGAAAAATTTACAAGTGCTTATTTATTTCAAATTGCACGAGAAAATCATGTGATTACTTGTTAATAATACACTTGAAAAATTCGATTACTTTTTTTTTACTAAATACGATTAGGGACTGTCAAGAGAATATGAAGGGTACCCTTCATATTCTCTTGGGACTGTGCAATAATTATCAGGAGGGGGGGGGGGGTGGGGGGGTTTGGAAAATGGGCTTCATGTAGCCAAATATTAGGTAATACCCGGGTCTCTGGGTCGCTGGATTCACAGACCCCCTCCTAAAGGAGTGAATTTAGTTATTGCCCCCCCTCAGGGCGGGGCAGAACACTCCGCGACGCCTGGCACATTTTTTGTATATGAATCATCCAACAAAATATGACGTCACATCCGGTAAAAAATCCCCGCACAACCTCGTTCCCAGGGTCTCTCATCTTCCCGCCCCCTGGAGCGAGAGAAGAGAGACCCTGGTCTGGTCTGGTCACGTGTCTAATTGACATTTTTAAACCCTAGGGAGGGCTCCTATAATTACGAATCTTTGTCGCGCTTTCTTTTGTCGACAACAAAGTGAGGCCAGAAGCTAACGGCTTGCACCGTTCACAGGCAAGCGATGTTTTTATACAGCAATCTTCAGTTCGCTGTTTGCAGCAGTTACTCCAATGTTAGAGGTAATTTACTGTGGCCGAGATGTTGTTGCTGTATCGGGCTACGGAAAATCGATGAATTTCAAGCGCGCTAGCGCTGCTCCACGGCAGGCAAGGTCTCTAAAGGTCAATGTCGTATCGGATCAAAGCGTCATCATTATAAAATTACACTTACGTCTGAACATTTCCACAAAGAGGAAAGAAAAATATTAAGATACCATCGGCTTAATTCAAGTTTAATAAACCAAGCTTATATTTTGCGAGTCGCTGACTCTTAGTCTAAGCGCTGTAAAATCTAACCAGCTGTCTAACCCATCACGTACACATCACACACTGAAATATGTAAAAATGCATGTCGAGTTTTCCTGTTTTATGGATATATCCTAAGGGTAAAGGTGAGGCGAGTGCAATAAAAACAAACAGAAAGCAAAAGTACGTAATTTACCTGGAGTTGGGTTGAATTTTCTTGAGGATTCATACCGATCGTGGAGACTTGCTCTGGTCGGTGATCATTATTTGTGTCATCTTTTATCATTTTCGCAACGCCGCCGGTAGCGACGAAATACACGAGACCGTCAAATAACCAGAAAAAAGAATCAAGCAAAACATCGCCGTCGAATAAATAAAAGCTATAAAAAATTTTATTTATCCCATTTCCTGTCCTGGATTCGAAACATTAACTCCTTCGTCTTCGCGGATCTTGATCAAATGTGCGTTGTACAGATGGCGATATTTCGATACATCTAAGAACCATGGCTTTCCTTGATCGCGGTCTTGAGGCTTCAAAATTCTTTAATCGTCTTTTTGGCGTCTCGGAACGGCCAAAATGTTCACCACGAAAGCTCGTCCACATGCGGTTATTTTGATTTACAACACTTTCCGCTCACCCCTAGGCAAAGCGGAGACAAATTTCACACTCATCTGCCCCTCCCACTAATCTTTTATTTGCTACATCCCAGAATCTGGGATGCACGTGACCAGACCAGACCAGGGTCTCTCTTCTCTCGCTCCAGGGGGCGGGAAGATGAGAGACCCTGGGAACGAGGTTGATCCCCGCAATGCTCGTTCGGCGAACTACAGAAATCCAGTTTTCAGCAAATATTTCGGCAAGAGAGAAAGGTTTAGTATTGTTTTGAAGGCAAATAACACAACGCGAAGTGCCGTGTCATGGCGGATATTTCACGCTCTCAAAACAAGTTCGTTCCATATTTTAAGCTATAGCAGTTCCTGATTCAGTAGTTACATCGATTTCTATAGCCTACGAGATTTACAACATCATGGATGAAACATTGCTGGTCGTAGTTTGCACTGTTCACTTCGGGAAGGTAATTATCTCTCGCCGTAAAGTGTTAGAAGTCGCTGTTGTTTCTCTTGGTCCTTATGTGTTCAGTTGAAGACACAAGCGAAATCTTTATATTCTACTGAAGGTTGGTATTTTTTTACATCTCCTTGTTGATTATTGTTGTTTCCAGTAATACACAATACATGTATATTTTATTATTCTAGTTTTTGGGGTAATCGCAGTTGGTTTTGTTCCGTGAATTAATCTTAATTATTGCATGAAATTTAATAATAATCACAATTCTATTATTTTTATAATTCGAATCATTTCTAGTTTCTTGTTCGTTTGTTCTAGCACAAAGTAGATCCTTAAGTTTAACATTTTTTTAAATCATCACATCCCTTAGGGTAAATATTATGTAATTAATTTATGGCAAAACGGTCAGTATAAAATGCAGGCTAGGCATAAAAATATGCAGATAATTTAAAATTAGTTTATAAAATGCCCAGGGTGCATTTTGGTTAAAATGCATATGATTATGTATACCTTATTTTTGAAAAAAGAAAAATTGATGTTTTTTTTATTTAGTGAAAGAAGAGTAATCTGCATATCAGCTAGCCTCCTACGCATACTTTCTTTGGGCTCGTCATGCAATCTTTTGGGGGAGGAAAGATTGTGTGACGAGCCCAAAGAAAGTCTGCGTAGGAGGCTACATATCAGCAAAGAAACAAAAAATAACTTAAATAATATATACAGTACAGCCGAAGCTCCTGTAAGCCTTTACACCCTCGGGAAGCAGAAAAAGTGTCCGCAACTAGCTGGAGCTGGCCGCTTACAGGACTACAATATGTGTAAATACAGAGCTTGTATGAGCTATAGTTCAAACAGGGTTTTTGTCATGGCGGCCATAAGTAGAGCTGTCTGCTTATGAGAGAGTCCGCTCAGAGAGCTTCGACTGTATTCTTATAAAGAGTGGGAGGGAGATTAGGGGGAGGGGGAAATTTTAGAGGAAGAAGGGTGAGCAATTTGAGGGATTTGTAAGGATAGGGTAAACTAAAGGTAAAAGTTGAATTATTTTCTTTTTATTTCAGAGTTTCCTGTTTCGCTAACTGATTAGCAGATGACATCTCAAGAAAAAATGATAGGATTTGAAAAAAGAAAAATTGATTCCAGAGAAGTCATAATCTTTATATAGAAGGGTTATTTTCCATCTTGTCTGGACAGAATAATAAATTATTTGTACAGCTTACGAGAACATTTATAACCCGGGGGGGGTACTTGACCCATGTTTTGGGTATAGGGGTGCCGCTGAGGGTTTGAAACCCTGACCCGGTTTAGGGCAAAAAACCCCTAAAATACCCACCCTGTGTAGGGCAACACCCTCTATTTTAGGACCCTGTTTAGGGCAAACGACAAAATACACACTCTGTTTAGGACAGGTTTATTTTAGACACCCTGTTTAGGGCAGACTCGCATGAAATTATATACCCTGTTCAGGGCAGAGAGGCCAAAAACCATACCCTGTTCAGGGCAGAGAGGCCAAAAACCATACCCTGTCCAGCGGCACGTCCCCGTATAGGCCATATAAGGGAGTACCCTCCCCGGGATTTATAATGATCATATCAGCTAGTATACATATAAATAATTGGTCTAATTGCCCCCACCGAATCCCCAAGAAGCCTGGTGGCATGGTTGTGCCAAAAACATAGGACAATAAAGTTGATATTAGTCATATAAATTATATAATATATATGTTAATAAATCATCAAAAAGGTCTGCACGTAGCCAATTCAAAATGCATGTTTTCTTGACTTGGAATGCAGCAATAAAATGCATGATTTTAACTTGCAACAGCTATCTAATGGACTGTTCATTAGAATAAGCTTTGAAAGTTGTCATCAGTTGTACAACAAAATCTTATCAATCATATTTGTAGCAGGTTGAAATGGCATTCGGTACTCAAAACTGTTCCCATCCCCTTAATAGAGGTGCCATTTTAATTTATTAATTTAATATAGGTCATAAATACAAAGATTATTATGAGCGTTTTGCCAGGACAAAATTAATGGTTGACACTGTTCCCTTAAAGTATCAGTGTCCCCTACTGTAGTCTAGTTTGTCTCTCACACACACTAGACAGTCAAGTAAAAATGAACACGGACAGTATTAACCCTTTCACTCCCAAGAGTGCTTAGCTGAAAACTAAGTAAAAAAATCTTAAAATTCATTTTGCAAAATTTTCTGTTCAATCACATCTGTTTGAATGGTCTCACACTGGGGTTTCACCCACACAGACATAAAATTAGAACCGCATTTATTGACTCAAGATTGAGTGAAAGGGTTCTTGCACTTACATGGCTATAATGGTTATGTTTTGTTGCTTGCATTGATAATATAGACTATATACATGTAGGTCACTATATTATAGTATCCTTTTGTTTCATTTGTACTCGTGATGTGAGAGTGATGTTGAAAGTACACGTAGGTTTTTTTGTCAATTTCACTTCACCGCCTAATTATCTGCAGTACATCTGTAGATGAAGGCCAATCCAATAAACTGTAATAATTATTATTTGATGTGTCTAGAATACAGAAAACAAATGCAAAAATAGTAGTTATATTTCTGGTACTCAATGATCAAACTAACATGTACAAAGATCAAAGAATGGATGTTATACTGTGCTTTTCTGAATAACACAAATTCTGAAGTTCAAAAACCTCTCCTCTCCCTCGTCTCCCCACCCTTGTCCCCTTTAGCTAATAAGGAAGGCCTCGGATACTCAGGTTAGTGTTGAGTTAGTCAAACCGAACAGAATGAGCTGGGTTCACACCAGTCTCATATTATTCACACTCTTTGAATAGCCTACTTTCGATATATTAAACTTCCACTTGCTAGCAAGGCTGAGAGGACACAAACAAAGGATAATTAAACAAGCATGTTTAATTAATTTATTTTGTTTGCGTCCTCTAATCCTCACTATCAAGCTGAATAAAATAATTTTTAATATATAATATCGAAAGTGGGCTATTGACATTCTGGTATTTACAAGCAGTATTAATTTAGCATATAGCATTTTAATGTTGACATTTTTTAAAGACCATTGATAAATCAATCTGGAAAGGTGATTGCATGACACTGGGGTAGGTTCAAAATTGAAAATATTATATCAGTCGACAGTGACAGGTTTGGTCTCGGTCTGGCATTTTCTACCCAGTTTTCATTTTACTAGCCTGCGAACGCACCGAACGGAGACGTAATTCCGGCTCAAGTTTCAAAACAAGATCCCGAGAAAACCGGCTGCTCTCGCAGGCTAGCATTTTACAGGATGCATTCCAATATTTTTATTGCATGTACAAATATTGCTAAGTCTGACTTCACACTAAACCTTAATTATATTCAACTGAAGTATAATCAATCCTATCATTCTTCAATGTTGTTCAATTATATTTCAGTTCACATCTGTGGAAATAAAAAAACAAATATAATAGAAATAGGCTGGGTAACCTCACAATCTGAAGAAGAAGAAAGGCTAGCCAGAAGAAGAAAAATTCGCCTCTAATTCACTATATAGACCCTATTCCAAAATGGCTGCCAATTTAAAATTCTTTTGTATGCATTTAAATTTGCCTCACTAACCTCGTTCTAGAGTAAAAATTATTTTGAATTATCAACTCAAAAATGAGGTTAGTGAGGCAAATTATTGAAATATAAATACAATTACAAAATAATTTTAAATTGACGGCCATTTTGGAATAGGGTGACATAAAGTGATGAGAAGTTTGGTCTCTTCGTGCCACCCCATTTTGTTCAATCACACACTGTAATTACTTCAAACAACCCCCTTAAGGTTGTTTGAAGTAATTATAATCCAATTCATAATCAGGGCTGCCGTAATATTAGTTTATAATGTGATTCCAAATATAATTTGATTATAATTTGATTATATAATTGAAGCCTAATATGTGAACATGGCATATTAGATTTTCACAATATACGCCAAGAAGCCAATGCAAGTCGGTCGTCAGCTTACTCAAACTAGGGGGGCCCCTCCCCCCATTTGTGGGCAACATTTTTCGGGCCCCCACCAGTTAATTAATTTGACCAGGTCTGGATCCGCCACTGTACTGCCTATAATTTGATTACACGCTGGTAAGTGCCCAGGGGTAAATGCCAAAGACTGCGATCATTCACCAAATTAAATGTGCCACACACTTTTAATTTGAAACCCATGCCAAACCCTTATAAATATAAATACCCTGGTCGGGCATTTATATACCTATTAATTAAAATTAAATATAATCTGCATATTTTTTATATGCAATCCAGGGGCACCCAACGAACATTTTTTTGTAAAATGCATTATTTTACCCAGATAAATGAAAATAAATGATATAAAAGCATTTCCAGGTGTTCTTCTGCGTTGCTGGGAAAAATATATCTGTTCCTCTTTGCCAGCATGACACACGGGGAAATTCCCAGCCAGCTGGATAAAAATTGTCTGTTTCCCAGCCAACAATAATAATAATATTAAAATAATAATAAGTAACCAAAAGGGGCATGGGAACTAATTAAACATCGATGAAAAACCTTTCGAATATTGTTTTGTATAATGTACTGCCGTCTCAAACAGTTTGAATATTCGGGAAATTTTATGTTTCCTTTTCTCAGAAAATAATGACCGTGTAATCATTACTATTTCCCAGCCTAAAAAATAGACCGAAATATTTTGCCAGCCAGCAAGAATTCGGCTGGGGAACAGATAAAGTGAGGAACAGATTCGTTGGTGCCCCTGGCAATCTGCCAGTCTGCATTTTTATACTGACCGTTTTGCCATAAATTAATTACATAATATTTACCATAAGGGATGTGATGATTCAAAAAAATGTTTTGTAGAGAAGAAACGAACAAGAAACTAGAAATGATTCGAATTGTGATAATTATTAAATTTCATGCAATAATTAAGATTAATCACGGAACAAAACCAACTGCGATTACCCCAAAACTAGAATAATAAAATATACATGTATTGTGTATTACTGGAAAACAACAATAATCAACAAGGGAGATGTAAAAAAAATAACAACCTTCAGTAGAATATAAAGATTTCGCTTGTGTCTTCAACTGAACACATAAGGACCAAGAGCAACAACAGCGACTTCTAACACTTTAACGGCGAGAGATAATTACCTTCCCGAAAGTGAACAGTGCAAACTACGACCAGCAATGTTTCATCCATGATGTTGTAAATCTCGTAGGCTATAGAAATCGATGTAAACTACTGAATCAGGAACTGCTATAGCTAAAATATGGAACGAACTTGTTTTGAGAGCGTGAAAATGTCCGCCATGACACGGCACTTCGCGTTGTGTTATTTGCCTTCAAAACAATACTAAACCCTTTCCTCTCTTGCCGAAATATTTGCTGAAAAGTCGAAGCAATATCTCTGCAACTTCTTTATATCCACAGTATAAAATGCAACCAAACCATAGGTTCAACAAAACGAAGAAATCATGCCTACTCGAAACTGGATTCTGTAGTTCGCCGAACGAGCATTGCGGGGATTTTTTACCGGATGTGACGTCATATTTTGTTGGATGATTCAGATAGCGAAAATTTCAGAAGTCTTCTGCCCCCCTGCCCCCCCTCTAATCAGTCAGAAATTATGTACGACCCCCCCCCCCCCCCCCCCCCCCCCTCACAGGTATACACACACCTTTATACAAGTACGCTACATTTTCTCTACACGCACCTGTGGATTAAAATGGCATCCGCGTCTGGAACAAACATCACCTCCGTAGCAATGTTCAAAACAGGGGGGGGCAGAAGACTGGTGAAATTTTCGTGTTTGAATCATCCAACAAAATTTGACATCACATCCGGTGAAAAAATCGCCCAGGCGTCTCGTTTCGGCAAGGAGCGAAATGGCGGCGAAAATAAGTTTCGACCAAGCCTGATTTATCCGTTTTTTTGAACAGACAGTCTCTGGCATGCTATACTGTGAAGGTGAAACCAGTTGCAGAGATATTGCTTCGACTATTTCGGTAAAGATCTCGACAAAAGAGATAGGTTTAGTATTGTTTTGAAGGAAAATAAGAGAGAGCGAAGTGCCGTGTCATGGCGGATATTTCACACGCTCGAAACGAGAGTCGTTACAACTTTTGGCTGTAGTAATTACTGATGCAGTGATAACATCGAGAAAAACCGCCTATCCTGGGCAAAACACCATGGATGAAACACTGGTGGTCATAGTCTGCAGTGTGTACTTCGGGAAGGTCATTAACACTCGCCTTGAAGTGTTAGAAGTCGTTGTCACTGGATGTGTAGCTATCTTGGTGCACGTGTGTTACATTAGAGAGAAGCGCCATCGAATCCAGAAGGTTGGTATTCTCTTTCTTTGCATTTTCTGCTGAAGATTTTTGTTTCCTGCGAGATACAATACATGTATGTTTCGGCCTTTGGGATAATCAGTTGCTTTTGAACCGTGATTTAGCTTACTTTTAGATATTTATAGCAGAATCGAACCATGCCTTGTTGACCCTTGTTGTAAGGTTCATTAAAATTACTTCTTAACTTTAAAAATATTTCAAACATCAAATCTCCTCGGGTGCTTTATTTATTATGGCAAAACCTTTGTTTTAGGCCCCCGGGTAATTCGGCCCCCGGTTTTATGACCCAATTATTATTTATATGATATTGATTGCATAACAAAAGTGGGGAATTCGAATGAGGTTTGAATACATTGATAAAGTTTTAGCTTGGACTGAAACTTCCAGAAAGAAAGAAAAATAAGAAAGATAGGCCTATTGGAGAGCGGGCATATTTCAAACAATAAATTTCCCATTAACTCAAGCTGAGACGAAAAATGAATTGTGTTATCCCCATTTACAGGCCGTAAGGAGGATGGGTGCGTCCGGGAATTTGAGAACACTTGAGAAATATAGAAAACACTCGCCTGCGGCTCGTGTTTTCTAAATTTCTCTCGTGTTCTCAAATTCCCGTCGTGTTTTATGACAGTATAATACATGGTTTTGGCTTCTTTATTGTTAACTTTACACTATAAATTACCAAGGTGCGCATTACGTAGCTTGTTTATTTCAATACCCTGCAACATTAGTTTAGTATGATATTTGACATGGAATGTTGTCCTTTTGTATTGAGTTGAATGACGGTAATTTGACTTTAATGGTTGTTGTCTATTTAAATTAGAAGCTTAATAAAATATGAATGGCCTTAAAAATATATTAAAAATATAAAGGGGCCTAGCCTGGCCATTGTTGTCAATCAACAATTATTGTCGTCTAATGAAATGCGTTTTATTTTTGCTAAGAATGTTCTGTTTTATAAAATTTCAATTTTTTCTTGTTTTAAATGTTTAGTTTCAAGAGCAGGCGCTAGTTTACAGGACGCTTGGCTCCAAAACGTGCTACAAGAGTTGCCATCCGTTTTATAGCGAAACTTCTCAGTCTTTAAGCAAATATCATCAGTCGCAATTGTCACGCACTTTACGGCGGGTGAAAAATAGCGATTTTAAGTCTGTTTGGCTGATCAACCGTCATATACAACCTATTGAAAACTATTGAATAATTTCGAATGTTAAAATAGTTTGAAAAATATGAATCCAAACGGTCTTTATCACTGAACATATTTTAAACAGCAGCTGTCGCATATGTGTTGTTTACACACACGAACTGAGTTTATAATTGGTTGTTTAATATTCAACATCACCAAGGAAGGCTTCCTTGCAAAAGTTGGAAACTGAAAAAGTTATTGTCATTCTTTAAAAGATGGGCTCATTTGGTTTTCCGTTTGCTTGGTCATTTGTTCGTGTTTTGCGAACAAATTTTTTATTAATTACACAGAGTTGTAGAAAATAAACAAGTTAAGTTAGTAACTGACAAAATTCACCAAATTTTGGTGGTGGTCGCACTCTAGCCTGCGTGCATGCAGACGTCTCTTTTCCGCGAGAAGCAAGGAAAAGGAGACGTCTGCACGCAGGCTAGTCGCACTCAAACCAAGATGTGTTTTCCAAAACTCTCCTGATTGTTGTAAATGTAAACTTAAACGGCTTGGGACCAGGTTTCGTACTTCGCTTTCTTGGTTTTCGTCGTTTTCTTGCTGCTGGCCGCTTCAATTGCAATCGAAGGAGATTGTTTTTGAACTTGAGACGAATTATTCTCCAAATTGCCGCCGGTAAATTTGATTTCGATCAGACCCAGTGTAGTCATAGACATTCGCGGCGTAATATCGATGTTCATGTTCTTCGTTTTCGTCGAAATAATTATTAAAAGAGTCAGATGAACCAGGTAAAAAATTATTTTGTCCTGTAATTGCACGCGTTAAACTAGCGAATCTTAATATAACAAACAGAGCGTGCGAAGAATACGTAACCTACAGTAACTATGTAACCCACTAGTACTTCCTACGGACAAAAAAATCATCAACATTAAGGCCTGTTTACATGGAGGGAGGGTGACCCGGGTACCCGGGTCACCCTCCTAGCCGGGCTACCCTGGGAGGGCCAACTTTTCATACATTTCTTTACAAAGCACACTGAAGTGTTTATATGCAGAAAAGATAGCCCGCCTACCGGGTCACCCTGTCTGCTTGCCAGGGTGACCCGGCTGGGCGGGCTATCTTTTCTGCATGTAAACGGTTCAACCCGGGTCACCCCGTCCTAGGCGGGCTATCTCTGTTGACTTGAAAACCCGCTAAAATGGCGGAACAAGCGATAAAAACAGCAAACTCGACGCTATAGCCTTTCTTCTTGCTGCCATGTTTGTTATGTAGTGCTTTTAAGCGTAAATAAATCGCGCCGTTGCAATAAAAATAGTCCGCCAAAATATGAGCCCGCCAAAACAAGCGCCCGCCAAAAAAAGATAGCTCGCCTATACTAGTAATACGTGACTCGCAGGTCCTCGCGAAGCTTTTGTTGCCTAGTAACTGGCACGCCTGCGATTTGATCTGCAAGGTTTCCAAGAATCGCTGCAAGGTTTCTGAGAATCGCCGGACGAACGCCGTGTGTTTGCTATGCCACCGGATTTTGGTTTCGATTGGCGTTCGCTCGTCTCTCGACACATCTGTAATAAATTGTAGCGCTCTTGTACTGTTTTTCCCACTTTTCCGTCCGAATGATCTGAAACCACCTCGCAGTTTGTAGGTAAAATCATCTTCGCAATATCGGATCGGCGAATTGTTTCAGACACAAGTTTACAATGAAAACTAAGCCATATGTTGATCGTACTTTGAGAAATTCTTGAGTCGTCGTTCATGTTCCTGTTCTTGATACAGGATTTAATAAAGCCGGGGTTTTTTTTGTTCTAAATTCTCCGCACTATTAACGTCCAACAAAGTCACTTCCCATATAAATTCGGTCGATAATTCGATCGATAAACAAACTTGGAGTAATTCTTGCGGCTCCTGTTTCTACAGTTACGTCTACACAGATTACGTCGAAGTCAATGTTATTAAACAAAGAAAAGGAAAAAAAAAAAAAAAAGAGAGAACGGCCCGGATTCGAACCTAAATAAAAAAAAAAAATTAAAAAAAGGACGCTTTAGGATTTGAACTGTCGCCCTCAATCCTGAAGATCAGATTTAAAAGTTAGCGCCTTAAGCCATTAGGCCACGAGCGCGTGTGACGTCATGACATCCCCCAACTCCACAAACAAACAAATAAATAAATAAATATGACCGTAAAGGCCACACGAGAATTGCTCTCGCGTGAGCTCTTGGGGGACAGAATTATAAACCCCGCTACGCGAGGCCTTCGGCCTCGCTTCGCGAGGAATGATAGCCCGCCCTAATAGCCCGCCCATGTAAAGGCGGGCTATGTTTGAGCCCGGCTAGGAGGGTGACCCGGGTACCCGGGTCACCCTCCCTCCATGTAAACAGGCCCTTAAGACCCAATGGGCTAAGACATTTAAGGCGGGATTCTACCTGAATGCCATTTTTCCGCGACTTAACATGGTTAAATGGAAATATCTCGTTCACGTTTCAAGCAATCCAAAAACTCTATGCTCATCCCATGAATCTATGTTGTGGGGTGTTTTGTAAATTTTTGGGTGATTTTTGGGTATTTTGGGGAGGAAATAGTTTTTCTCAAAGGAGTTGTAAAATTTAGGGAAATAAGAAATATTGAAGATTTAATGACTTTAATGTAGTTTTAAAATTAGAATTTGAAGTTAAAAATTAGTAGATTGACATTGACGACAGTTGATAACCACGCAAGAGCACCACCGAAAATTTGGCACGTCTAAAATTCATTTTTTTGAAGACTATTACGGTTACTCTGGAAGGAGACATATCCAATGACCAAGAGTTATATCTAACACTACTGGGTGGCGCGTATTGAAGACATTCGCCATTCGTAATCCGTCTCAATCTTCCCCCAATCTTAACAATCCGTGTTCTTTTTTGGTTTATTATGCGGTTTTGTCCAATTGAAGGTTATTGTTTTGTACCATCATGACGTGCTTATCGGATTGATGTATGGGATATAGGCAGCTTATTAAAGGAGCTACGTCACGGTTCGCCATTCGCAATCCGTCTTAATCTTCTCCATCCTCGACCATCCTTGTTCCTGTTTGGGTTATTATCACCTCTTTGGTGTTTATCTAACTTAGTAAACTATTATTTGGAGGCTTTCTTCAGTTTGAAGGTGATTTTGCACTTCGCAAAAATTACTTAAAATATCGTGACATAGCTCCTTTAAGGTGTAGTCGGCACCTTTCATTGGAATGTACGCTTTTACGTTTCTGTAGGACAACCTCTCTCGAAACAGCTATATAAAAATACCTTCATCGCATCTCTCTCCTTGAAAGCCAGGATCAGTGCAGAAACAGGAATATCCGGCTGCGCCATCAGGAAAACAGGTTTTATTATCCGGGCATGGAGATTGGCACCGAACATCGCCTTTAAAAATTTGCTAGAATTAACACAGTTAAAGGTTAAAATCTACTTGAAAATCCTCCTCATAATAAAACATATATCGCCCGTTAGAAACACACAGGGTATCAATCAAATATAGATTGTACTCGTTAGAACAAAAATATAAAAGGTTTCAAATGTTTCACAATGGTAGAGATTGTGCGGCCTGTAACCCCTTGCTATTTTCTACCACATATACAATTTGTGGCTAGATTCTTGAAATAATATTAGAGTTAAAATTTTATGTTTTAGTACAAAATTGATCAAAATTAATAGACTGAATGTTTTTTTTCTTGATAAGGCAAAACATGACTTGCGATTTATTGTTGATAGTAAATGGTTTGAACCCAGGAGTATCAGTAATATTGGTTTAGTGTGATCATCTGGGTGAAGGTGTAGTCCTGAAAAGGACTGTTGTTGGTGACTGACGATTCGACAACCTGAGCGGAAGTCATCTTCAGAGTCAAGCCACTCTTCAGTACTATTTTTTAATTACTCCAAAAATGTTACGTCTTCTGAAGAAAGTTATATTTGCTACGGAGAAGCCTGTCGACTGGTGTTCGATTGGTTTTCTGTTCGATTTTGTTCGATTAGACACCCCGGGAATTATATCATATTTTATTTGAGGTGTTTGAGTGAACATTTTATCTTACAAGATCAGAATATTTCAACGGGGCATGCGCAGAAGTATAGTAGAAACAGGAGAGGATGATCTCTCTTGGTAGAAATGAATTGTTTTCTTAGTAATATTATGATCAAAATTTTTAGAATGAAAATCAGCGATTTTAAAGTCGAACGACGTTTCGATGACTCCATGTCATCATTTTCAAGTTCAAAATACATAAATTATGGAATTGATTATATATGGGAAAAATTGTGTGAAAATTAATGGAATTTAGATGTGTTTAGAAAGTATTCAATTGTTATGTAAAGAGTTTGGCGCGAATGTCATCCGACTGCGTGTTAAGTTTTGGCTTCATGTTCCTGATAAATAGCATCTCGTAGATCAAACAATCCATCTTTGTGCGACATTTCTTTAGCACTGTAAATTGGTCTTGTAAATTAGTTGCATGCAGCTTGTGGTCTTCTTTCAAGTGCTTACCAATTGCAGAATATTTATGCTCAGCGATGCGTTTGACTAAACCTTATGTTATTAGAAATATTATGATCACTGTGTTTATCCGCTTCATTTCTCTTCCTCTGCGCACCTGTCAAATTTAATATTTTGCTTAACAAAAACTATGAGTTTAGGTCACAACTTGGACTCATAATAACAAGATAACAGCTGGGTGCAGGAAAGGACGAAACCAAACCAAACAGGAAACCAAACAAAACGGTAATTTTCGGCGTATGCATAGAGCAACCTTCGCTTTTTCATCGGGTGTAATTTTCATTTTGAACTTTTTTTCAAAAAAGTTCAAAATGAAATTTACACCGATGAAAAAAGCGAAGGTTGCTCTATGCATACGCCGAAAATTACCGTTTTGTTTAGTTTAGATCGCAGGCAATTAACGACTGTCTTTTCGCACCCACACTAAAAGAGCAACGTGTTTCGCGTTTGTTGATTTTACTTATTGAACCTATTCTTTATTGCTTACAGCTTTACCAATATTTTGAAACATCGCACAAGAGCGCAGTGCGCGTTTCACGGCCCAACACACACCACGAAGTAAACACTTCCTTTTGCATTTGTATCAGAAATCCTTTATGTAAATGGTTGAAAGTCAACTACTAATATATATTACCTTTAGGAGCACAGAGAAGGCAACTCCTTGTTGATCATGAAACTTGGTGTTTGCGTCGATGGCCCCGTGCTTGTTTCAGTTCACAAGTTCCTTTGCCGTTCTTCTCGGATGGCATCTTGAAGTTGGTTGAGGTACACCAGGCGTTTTTCAGGCACGAATGGCTGCACGACATTAACTTGGTGACTTAAACCGTTTGATAACGTGGCCTTTAAGCCGCTTATTTTCCCGCTTCTTGAAGAATGCTGAACGAGAAGACGTGGAGTCTTCTTCGGTGGCGAAAGCGGCAGCATTTATCATTCCTTGAATGATGATAAGAAGGACAAGCCGTTTAGCTTCCATCACTCGTCTGTACTTAATGGGAAATTGTTTGTTGGGCCCGTGCTAATATCATATTTATAATTGTAATGGAGATCTAAGACGCAGCCATTGGCCTATTTTTGTTGGATTAATATTCAGAGGTGGGTGTGCAAATGGGCTTAAAAAAAATAATTATAAAATAGTTTCTAGTTGTCGCAGCTGTCAGTGAATGTATTGGCAGTTCACCAAATATAACGGGTTATTAAAGGTGGCCGACAATATCTTGTCACGATTATTTTCATCAGCGTTGAAAATAAAAACGGCAAAATGTTGATTGAAAAGAAATGCATACACTCCAGCGATCGCCCAGTTTTTGTTTTTGCCTCTCTTTGAATTAGTAAATTAATTTGGAAAAAGGAGGAATACATATTGGTTTCTTGTTTTTTTTTTAAAGTGTTTTCGTTGCATTTCGACAGCACGTCTTGGAAACTCTTTACAGTCCCCCCGAGGGAGAGAGAGAGAGAGAGAGAGAGAGAGAGAGAGAGAGAGAGAGGGGGGGGGGGGGGGGGGGGGGAGTACTCCCGTTAATTTAGGATAGGTGTGTGCCGCGAAGGTTCTCAAACCCTGACCCTATTTAATAAGCCCTCAAACCGACAAATGACACCCTATTTAAGGGAAAAACAATAACTCAGAATATTGTGGGAACAGGTCGTTTTTATTTATTCTCTGTACATGGGAAACTTTAACGGGTAGTTCAGT
>MU827438.1:0-30334 GCA_029204205.1 Desmophyllum pertusum
CATGACGAGCCGCAGCGGCCTTAGATAATATGGACGATGGTCATTTCAAATGAGCTATTTCGCAATATATAACAATAGACGTGTTGAACACATTACACCGTTATCTCGTTTCGAAAACCTCAATAAATGTCTGAGATATGTTAGTCACACGTCACCAACTTGTGAACTAATTGCTATTTCTGGCGGCGAAATATCATTATTTCGTGGCGAACTCGCTTGGCGGCAAACAAGGAGTTATACTAGCAATGGCTTCTAGAATTACGCCTTGGTGTTTTGCAAACATTCTCGATCTCCGAGATGAAGTTCTCTACGAGGGGAAGTTTTCGCTCGCTGAACAATCACATGATGATAACCTCGAAACGAGTCTATGAAAAGACGTATTCCATTGAAGAGGGAATATAATGTTGCTAGTCAGTAGCCTGACTTGACTTTGGACACCGGGTCGCCGTCTATGCAGAAACGATTTTCGTCTTTTGTAACGTTTTGCCAATCTTTGCAAATGGTCATTTCTGCACTTCTTACACGACAAATGAAATGTAACAAATGAAAGGTCAGTTTTGTATTGTAGTGGCAAAACCAAACAAGTGTTCAATCTCGCTATGCGGACCCATCGAAGTGTTGTGTTGTAATTTCAGCACCAGTGTTTGTGCATTTGAACTGTCGAGTTCAGCAAAAACATAGAACTGATAATGTCCGGGTATTCACATCGTGGATCCATCATTTCTTGATACAATCTATAAGTACTAGAGGATTGCCAGGTAAGTCCTTAGTTAAAAAAAACGTAAAACCGGCACATTACAATTTACAAAAAAGTTAAACCCGCATGCCCTGTGATGTTGGCGCCAGTCAAAATGGAAAATATAGGCGAGTTTTGTTTATGTTATTTGTATTGCAACAATGTGCTATATGAGATCCGGCATAGCAAACATTATATTTTTTCCCGTAATGAAAGGGACTTCAAATTTACCAGCCAAATATACATGTTCATGTTACTACTTTATTTATCACAACCATTTCAGCCCGGTAGGCAAGAGAAACCAATAAGAAACGGCACGAGCTAGAATTTTTATTCGTGGAACACCCAGGAGTATGGGATGGACGGCAAGAGAGTACTAATAAAAAAACGCGCCATATAATTTTTTTTATTCGACAAGTAGTTTAATTTTTATTTGGAAGTAGTTCGCCACTTATATTTTCCGTGCATCTGAACTGGTGTGAAGGCACAACCTCATACAGTTCGACGTAACATAAAAATACTAACTTGTGGCACTAGCCTTATTTTTCGTCCATCTGAACTCGGCGGGTGGCCACACCTCATACAGTTCGATGTAACATAAAAGTACTAACTTTGGAACTAGCTCGCCACTTAACTTTTTCGTCCATATGAACATCGGCGGGTGGCACGACCTCATACAGTTCGATGTAACAGACAAGTAACTAACTTTTGGAAACTAGCTCGCACCTTAATTTTTCGTTTCCATCTACAGAACTGGCGGGTGGTCACACCTCATCCAGTTTCGATGTAACATAAAAGTACTGACTTTGGAACTAGCTCGCACTTAATTTTTCGTCGCATCTGAACTGGCGGGTGGCACACCTCATACAGTTCGATGTAACATAAAAGTACTATTTTTTGGAACTAGCTCGCACTTACTCATTTTTCGTCCTGATCTGAACTGGCGGGTGGCTCACCTTCGTACAGTTTCGATGTAACATAAAAATACTGACTTTGGAACTAGCTCGGTGGCACACCTCATACAGTTCGACGTAACATAAAAATACTAAACTTTGGCCCCTAAGTCTCTAATTTTTCGTCCATCTGAACTGGCGGGTGGCACACCTCGTACAGTTCGTGTAACATTAAAAATCTGACTTTGGAACTAGCTCGGTGGCACACTCATACAGTTCGACGAACATAAAAATACTAACTTTGGCACTAGCTTAATTTTTCGTCCATCTGAACTGGCGGGTGGCACACTCTCATACAGTATCGGGATGTACATAAAAATACTAATTTTTGAACTAGCTCACACCTTAATTGTTCGTCCCTCTGAACTGGCGTGGCAACACCTCATAAGTGCAGTAACATAAAAATACTAACTTTGGCACTAGCTTAATTTTTCGTCCATCCTGACTGGCGGGTGGCACACTCATACAGTTCGATGTAACATAAAAGTACTAATTTTTGAACTAGCTCGCACTTTAATTTTTCGTCCATCTGAACTGTTGCGGGTGGCACACCTCATTACAGTTTCGATGTAACACAAATAACAGTACTAATTTTTGAACTGAGCTAAAACCTGCCACTTAATTTTTCAATCCATCTGAAAGAAACAAACAAAGCCCGTGACGGAGTGCGGCGATTTATTTTTTTTAAGTTTCCAGAGTTTGTTTAAAAAGATTATGGTTAAGGGCCGTGACAAGCCAACTGGCATTTTTCAAAGTTCCCTCGCCAACAGGCCTTCGAGATTTTATTAAACAAGCGAATACCGTTCAAAAAGAGTGTATTTTTTATAGCAGTTCAATAGGGGGTATACATGTACAAAAGTCGTTTCGTACCTATTATATATATTTATATAATTGTTTACAACTATACAACATTGATGTGGACAGACCTGATGCCCCACTTTTGTGTTCCATTTAGTTATTTGGCGATTTTTGAAAAAACATTTTCCTAAATGCCGAAACGTGTAGTAGACTCTAGAAAATATTCATACCTGCAACTGTATTCTCTTTACGGTCAAGTGTCATTGTTTGGTGGTGTGTTGTTATTATAGCTTAGTAAGACTGAGGAACTGGGCCTACTATCAGCCTACTACTATAAAGTAGATCACTCTTATAATACTTCTCAAATCTTCACTACAGGCCAGCACGTGCGGTGCGATTAATTAGTCCAGTTCGTTTAACGTTTTTGATTATCGCAGTGGAATTTGTACAATCCGCTTATCACGCATTCCCTTCATTAGGTGAATTATCCACGCATTATGAAAGTAATATCCAGTACGCGATCGCTACATCGCATTTTGATCTAAATGGTTCCAGTATACCTAGAATAAATATTGAAATATTTAACTGACTCAGATTATTCTCGGTCTAGCTAGCTCGAGGATTACATGGACAATCGTTTGTTGTATGTTTGCGATGTAATAAAGCATACCGCCTTTTCTGTTCACGCTTTCTTTGCCTTCTGCACTAGCCTGTTCACAGACGTTTATTTTTTTCGTAAGATACTGGCGCGCGTGCGAGCGCGAATGTTGTATTTGCATCTTCAAAATGAAGAAAACAGACACGTTTCATTTCATCACAACATAATTATATAATTTATTCGGTATCATTCCTTTTCTGGCTTTCTTTTGA
Source organism: Desmophyllum pertusum (assembly GCA_029204205.1). NCBI lineage: Eukaryota > Metazoa > Cnidaria > Anthozoa > Scleractinia > Caryophylliidae > Desmophyllum > Desmophyllum pertusum. The sequence goes on from MU827438.1 coordinate 3,358, forward strand.
TTCGGTGACATTTCTTGACACAGCGCCCTAATGACGTCACGAAATTTGAGACCCCGCCGTGACTCAGACAAAACAAAGTCCTCTTCTGTAAGAGTTGTAGGGGAAAATCATGTGAATGGCGAGCGGTTCGCTTCGATCTTTAACGGTTCTAACCGACGACGACGACGTTCCTGGCTCTAAATTTGAAAGAGAACCGGAGGAATACACTGTGACCAGTTGAAACGGTGGTTAAAGTGCAGGGGCTTAAAGTTGAGCGGTAAACGCGATGAGCTTGTGAAACGTGTGAGCGACAGTATACAAAGTGGGAATCACCACACGCTTGACCCGAGCAAACTAGCCTGAGATCAGGCTCCTGAATAAAATTTGCGAGCGAAGCGAGCCAAGTCGCTGCCTGGGGCGAGAACGAAAGCGTCGTTGGACGGCAGCCGGGCCTGCAGAAAATGTCGGGTAAAATATTTCCTGGTAACTGAAGTGTACCCAAGTACCCTGTCTATGGCAACATCGAGTCAATTAAAACCCATACCCTATTGGGCGGCACATCCCCATATCGGCTATAGCCTATATGGGTTTTAATTGACTCGATGCTGCCATAGACAGGGTACTTGGTACACTTCAGTTACCAGGAAATATTTTACCCGACATTTTCTGCAGGCCCGGCTGCCGTCCAACCTCGCATCTGACAAAAAACAATATCAGTGTCGACCACAGATCACTGTCAGGAATCAAATGCTCAAATAAACACTTACCTTAGCCTCCTCCGCAGGCAACTCCTGGGTCTCCGGGGTCTGGGACAAGGAAGGGGCAAAAGAGCGGGCACTGGGGCCCCACCCCACTCAGTCATTTTTTTGTCCTCCGTACCAGTCTCTCACTCGTGCCTTTATGTAAGAGTTGCCTGCGGAGGAGGCTACACTTACCTATAGTCTTCATATTAAATTCATGTCATAAACAGGGTAGGGGAAGGGCAAAATTGTTGTCATAAACAGTGTCAGGGTTTGACAGCCTGAGCGGCACACCCCTGCTCAAACTTGGGTTGAGTACCCCCCCCCCCCCGTCTCTCCCCTCATCCCCCCCCCCCCCCCGGGCATGTGATAAACATAATAGAGGCAAGGGAATATGAGATTATCAAACAAAGTCACATTGATTTTAAAAGAAATCACCTCAAGTTGCATGAGTCCCATATCTAAGTCGACTTGCATGGGCCGAATATAAGCCAAAGCCTGGCCTAATCCAGCTGAATCTCTTAAGAACGGCACCGTGTAACCACTAGCTACTTGGAGGTTGAAACCGAAGTGGAGGGTCGTGAAAACATCGAACGAAAATTCCTTAAAACTGCTGCATTTCGATCAGATGATGTCCCTTGCTGTTGCTCCTGCTGTTGTTTCGATTGAGCATCTTCCCGTTGTTCAGTCGCTGGCGAACGATTACTCAACAAATCCTTAACTTCCTCCAACAAAGATAGGCTTCGATCAGAAACTTCACCACTGTCGGCAGCCATGTTTGATATGATGGTGAATGCATTACAGCAGCGCGAGAAACCACAGGGGGCATACAAGTTGAGAGGATTAATAAAGAATAATGAATAAATGAATCATTACCTGGTTAATTCTTGTGTTTTCTTTTGTATTCTCTTGCGCGAACTTATAGGAATGACCGCTACCCACATTTTCTGCGCCAGCATTAAACTAGCACCCAGACCTTCTCGCTTTCCGGAAAATTTTTTTCCCTATATACATATATTCTTCACAAGGGAGGCAGCTCCGAGCGCAAAACATTTGAACCACAATCAGAAACTCGCTTGAATCACAACTTTCCTTTGCTTTCATACAACCAGACAAACAAAATGTGAAGTCGATAGATTGAAGTACAACTTGCCCGATTTTTTTTTCGATTACGTTCGCCACAGTCGGAGAATTTGAACGTCTTTTCCAAAGTTTTTCTTGAATTTTTTTTTCGCTACATGATCGTACCGTAAGGCCTGTCCCAGTACACGCCATCACTCGCCATCCAGCGCGCGCGCGCTTCCCTTCCCTCTCCCACACGTGTTTTTTGACGCGACAAATCTTTACAAACCCCTCTCCCTGCTCGCAGCAAAATCAATTCACTGCGCTTGGTGATTACGCTAAAATGTAGGGCGACATTTTTGTTTTCGATCGATCGGAAGGAAATCCGACACGCGCAAACTGCTGCGAGCAGGGAGAGGGGTTTGTAAAGATTTTGTCACGTCAAAAAACACGTGTGGGAGAGGGAAGGGAAGCGCGCGCGCGCTGGATGGCGAGTGATGGCGCGTACTGGGACAGGCCTTACGGTACGATCATGTAGCGAAAAAAAAATTCAAGAAAAACTTGGGAAAAGACGTTCAAATTCTCCGACTGTGGCGAACGTAATCGAAAAAAAAATCGGGCAAGTTGTACTTCAATCTATCGACTTCACATTTTGTTTGTCTGGTTGTATGAAAGCAAAGGAAAGTTGTGATTCAAGCGAGTTTCTGATTGTGGTTCAAATGTTTTGCGCTCGGAGCTGCCTCCCTTGTTAAGGTAATTCCCTGGTAATAGAACCAAACATAGATTTCCGATGAAACTTGGTACACTTTTGTAACAAGTCAAGGAGATAATAAAAACGTGATAAAAAGAGGGGGTCACCGTGCTCGTTTCCACGCCACAATGCTGACGAGTGCGGTCATTTTGGCCCCTTTTGGCAAAAACCGTGCGCAGCAAATAAGCTCGATGTTTTTCAATGCAGCCGTGATATCGCACAGAGTTTGACTTTATTCCATTGTTTATTCACCGACGTTCCAGAAAAATGTCTTCGATTTCCTTTGCATTTACTTTACACTCCAAAGTAGATTCAAATTGGATATGCGCTGTGGGACCGTAGTGGCTCCCTCCGGAGAATTTAGTTAAATTGCCAAAAAACTGATCATAGATTTCTGCCCATCTTTTTCTTGTGTAATGTAGATACTGTTCTTATTAAAATTATGAAATAAAAAATGGGGGTCACCGTGCTTGTTTAGAAGAAAACGACCATTTATTTCCCAGCCAAGCTTTGTCTGAAAGAAATCCTGTAATGTTCTGTATGTGCGCGCGCTCGCACTCGCGCTAAATGACGCGTGGCGCGCGCAAATGACGCAATAAATTATGCGCAGTAAGGATGCGCAATGCAATACCAAGGAATCACCTTAAGAATATATGTATATAGGGAAAAAATTTTCCGGAAAGCGAGAAGGTCTGGGTGCAAGTTTAATGCTGGCGCAGAAAATGTGGGTAGCGGTCATTCCTATAAGTTCGCGCAAGAGAATACAAAAGAAAACACAAGAATTAACCAGGTAATGATTCATTTATTCATTATTCTTTATTAATCCTCTCAACTTGTATGCCCCCTGTGGAGAAACGATACGAATAATTTTTCATAAATTATGTGTGACTTCCTTTGTCCCAGGTTTCCCTCGGTCACCCGAGCGCCAGAACAGAAGTAAGGACAGCATAATAAAAGTTAGGACAGAACAGAAGTTGAGACAACATAACAGAAGTTAGGACAGCACAGTAAAAGTAGGGACAGAAGTTAGGACAACATAACAGAAGTTGAGAAAGCATAACCGAAGATGGGCAGCACAATATAAGTTAGAACAGCATAACAAAAGTTGGGATATCAGAATTTGGTGGTTCCCATCAAAAGTTAGAGTTGATACAGAACACAATTTGGAGCATCATAACATAATTTATAAAGCATCATTTTGGCGCACTTCACCCCTCATAAGAATCTGTGGCAAAGAGCGCGATGTATTTGGGACTCTCTTGACTGGTTTTGGCAAGAGTTTAACCTCGGGTGGAGATTAGAACGATCTACTGCTCTAATAGCCCTTTTCACGGTTGATTTTTCTCATTTGCATTACAATGTTATCCAACGTGGATGCGAGGCAATTTCGGGCTAAAACTACAAAATAGCCCGAAATTGCCTCACATACATGCTAGATTTCATTGTAATGCAAATGAGCAGAGTTAACCGTGAAAAGGGCTATTGTGTCGCCGTTGCAGTTTCGATAATTAATGAAAGACTAAGTCGAAGAGTTGTCCCGTTTAGGCCTGAAAGCTGAAGTTCGAAATGGAAGGATAAAAACTGCCAAAAAATTGGACACGGAGCCGGTTAGCCGGCGATCTTTTGCGTTGGAGTCCTTTCATTTGCGAAGAGAAAATTACGGCTGAAAATTGAACATTCAACAGACGTAGCGTTGGCTAAAATTACATATTTGCATACGCGTATTACGGTAAATTTCGTGGACGAAGCCGTCTTCATCGCTTTATACGCTTACTTTTAGCAATTTTTACTGTCAAGCTTGTTTTATGGGTAATACTTGAAATGAAACGATCATTTTTCCCGTGGGAAATAATTTATTTAACCATTCTAGTAAACAAGAAGTTAATTTGGGAAACACGCCAAACACTCCAGGTGACTTGTTGACATTTTATAACAGGACTAATTACTGGAGGGCGGATCGGCGGCATCAAAGGAATGTCTTCAGGCTCCGTCGCTTTCGTTCTGCAGCGACTCGGCTCGCTTCGCTAAATTTTCTTCGGGAGCCTGATCTCAGGCTACGAGCAAACAGACATCACGAAACCATTAAATTTACGGCTGAAATCTCAGAAAAGGAAACTATTTTCTTGGATACATGCGTTTACAAAGGCGATAGATTTAAAGACACATCTATCCTTGACGTGCGCACCCACTACAAGCCGACTGAAACATTTCAGTACACGCATTTCTCTTCCTGCCACCCACCAGGGGTCAGTAAAGGCTTCATCAAAGGCGAAGCACTCAGCAGGCTGCTTCGAACAAACTCTTCAAAAATAACTTTTGAGGAGAATGTAAGAGAATTCAAATCACGCCTGCATGTGAGAAGGTATCCAGATATTCTGGTACATAAAGCCCTCTCGGAAGTTAAATTCGAAGAGAGAAAGTCGGCCCTTCAACAGAAGGAAAAAGCGCGCAATAAAATTCTACGTTTTGTCACACAATACTTAAAGAAAGTCTTGATGGATAAATGGCATTTAATACAGAATCAACCTTTACTGAGGGAGATATATAAAGAGCCTCCCATTGTCTCGTACAAAAGAGGTAAATAAAGGCTAAGACAATACATTTGCGAACAGCGGGAGTCGTCTAGGCCTGTCACAACTTTATAACTTGTGCTGGAGTAAAATTTTCCTTCAGCGGATTCGGAAATTCGGCCGTGGGGCCTTTTTCTCTGGGCCAGTGAAGAGCACAAATGTAGGTGTTTCTGGAAATGCTTTTCTCAGTAATAAATGATTCCCGCGAACAAGCCAGTAGCCAACGTCTACACTTCGCAATGTCTTGCGACGGTTTTGGAAACGGTATGAAGGCCTTCTTCCCCGATTCCTGCACCTCTTTGAGGGATTTTGGCCACTTATCTGGAGTCCGTTTTGCACTCTCCCCAACAGCAGTGTTTGGTACTAACCATTCCTCGTCCTTCTGGAAAGCAAAGCCCACGATTTCACCAATTTTTTCGTTTTTTTGTTTCATTGTCGCCGCTCTCGCACATACATTTGCCTTGTTTGTCTGAGTCCGTGCGGGAGGTCTCATTTGGTCTCATGTGACAAAACCTATTTTTAGTAATAGGGCGCAGCGCTAAATTAATTACTTTTCACAGTAGGAAATTGCTTGATAATCGGTTTAAGCATAGCGTCCATAGAGACTGTGGTATCATGCGGCGTCCTAAAAAAAGGTATATGCGGCTTCTCATGATCGAAACTGAAATAGATTCAAAATAAGTACATAATCAGTGCCAACACTGTCAATGAACAAATTAGCATATATTCTTCCGGGTCCACAAGACAGTCGGAATAAATCATATTTTCCTTGTGTTTGTCTCAATAAGCAGCTGCAGATATTCTTGGTTTGCATCTGACGTCATCAAAATTCTAAAATCTAAACTGTTAATTCTACAAAGCTATTCTTTTCACATATTCTACACATACAAAACATTAATCTCTATGCAAAGTTTGGTATCGATTCAGTGCTTCGTTTCGAAAATAAAGCATTTTGAAATTTGCGATGTCCCGGATGAACGTGTTTTTGAACTGTCACAAAAACGGGTATTTTATGTCATTTTTAAATTTTTATACGTGATAATAATTTAGAAGTGATATCTAAAGAGTTTTGAAGTGAAAGCTAATGATATTGATGGTAGAATCTACTCTACTTCGTGTACAGTTTTATGGCCGCCATATTGGTGTCCCAAAGAAGGGCACCAACATGGCGGCTGCATACTAAATACTGTAATTTTCTGAAAATTATTTAGGTACGGGTCGCACTACAGCCAATTTTGACCAATTTTGTTTATTCAAGTGTCAAATCTGTCAACACGTAACGTAAAAATCGTAAAATACAGTGCGACCCCCAGTTTCAATTTTTTGCCAATTTTTTTGCGAATTGCCAAATTTTCGCCAATCTTCAAAGAAGCCGAAGTGTTGCCCTGGAGGCGACCAAATTTTTGAAAATCACACAATTTTGTTATTTTAGCCCGTTTTAGCCATTAAACTGTCATTCACGCAAGATGCTATGTTTTGATAATTAAGATTCGCTAGTTTAGCGCGTGCAATTACGGGACAAAATAATTTTTTACCTGGTTCATCTGACTCTTTTAATAATTATTTCGACGAAAACGAAGAACATGAACATCGATATTACGCCGCGAATGTCTATGACTACACTGGGTCTGATCGAAACCAAATTTACCGGCGGCAATTTGGAGAACAATTCGTCTCAAGTTCAAAACAATCTCCTTCGATTGCAATTGAAGCCAGCAGCAAGAAACGTAGACTTTCTAAAAGCCCTTTCCAATATTATTTTTCCCTTTCGTTGGTTTTGGTTTCCTCTCGCGACGTTCCTCGATCGCTGTCGCGCGTCGCCCGGTTTCGCTCAAAGACGACTTGTGGGTCTACAAGAAACGACGAAAACCAAGAAAGCGAAGTACGAAACCTGGTCCCAAGCGGTTTAAGTTTACATTTACATCAATCAGGAGAGTTTTGGAAAACACATCTTGGTTTGAGTGCGACCACCACCAAAATTTGGCACTTGCGAATTTTTGCAAATTTTTCCTCGCCAAAAATTACAAAATTTTTTATGTAAACAAAATTGGCTGTAGTGCGACCCGTCAACACGTAACGTAAAAATCGTAAAATACAGTGCGACCCCCAGTTTCAATTTTTTGCCAATTTTTTTGCGAATTGCCAAATTTTCGCCAATCTTCAAAGAAGCCGAAGTGTTGCCCTGGAGGCGACCAAATTTTTGAAAATCACACAATTTTGTTATTTTAGCCCGTTTTAGCCATTAAACTGTCATTCACGCAAGATGCTATGTTTTGATAATTAAGATTCGCTAGTTTAGCGCGTGCAATTACGGGACAAAATAATTTTTTACCTGGTTCATCTGACTCTTTTAATAATTATTTCGACGAAAACGAAGAACATGAACATCGATATTACGCCGCGAATGTCTATGACTACACTGGGTCTGATCGAAACCAAATTTACCGGCGGCAATTTGGAGAACAATTCGTCTCAAGTTCAAAACAATCTCCTTCGATTGCAATTGAAGCCAGCAGCAAGAAACGTAGACTTTCTAAAAGCCCTTTCCAATATTATTTTTCCCTTTCGTTGGTTTTGGTTTCCTCTCGCGACGTTCCTCGATCGCTGTCGCGCGTCGCCCGGTTTCGCTCAAAGACGACTTGTGGGTCTACAAGAAACGACGAAAACCAAGAAAGCGAAGTACGAAACCTGGTCCCAAGCGGTTTAAGTTTACATTTACATCAATCAGGAGAGTTTTGGAAAACACATCTTGGTTTGAGTGCGACCACCACCAAAATTTGGCACTTGCGAATTTTTGCAAATTTTTCCTCGCCAAAAATCAAAATTTTTTATGTAAACAAAATTGGCTGTAGTGCGACCCGTACCTTAGGTACGGGTCGCACTACAGCCAATTTTGACCAATTTTGTTTATTCAGGTGTCAAATCTGTCAACACGTAACGTAAAAATCGTAAAATACAGTGCGACCCCCAGTTTCAATTTTTTGCCAATTTTTTTGCGAATTGCCAAATTTTCGCCAATCTTCAAAGAAGCCGAAGTATTGCCCTGGAGGCGACCAAATTTTTGAAAATCACACAATTTTGTTATTTTAGCCCGTTTTAGCCATTAAACTGTCATTCACGCAAGATGCTATGTTTTGATAATTAAGATTCGGGGATTCGCTAGTTTAGCGCGTGCAATTACGGTACAAAATATTTTTTTACCTGGTTCACCTGAATGACAGGATGCCTTCTGTCCAGTTCAGTCCGCGGTTGTATAGACTACAGCGGATCAGGATTAACACACGGATGGACTATAAAACGTAACTGCATGGCCCACTGAACAGTCATCTCAAGAAATGCAAATTGCGTCAAGCTTGATCATGATGCACTTGTGACAGATCTCTTTGTTTTTGGTTAAACCTGCGTGCCGGCGTCGGTTTTAGAAATTATATAGGCACGAGACACACGGAAAAATACACCTTATTCGATGGTTTAACATATAGCACGCGTAGATATTTTGTATCTGCTGGATTTGTATCTATCTAATTTTAGGTAGGTGTTCCCTATTAGTAGAGGGCTTTCCCTCGGCTAAAACATTTACTGACACATTAATAAAGTTTTTGATTGATTGATCGATTTGATTGATTGATTGATTGATTGGTTGGTCAGTTGATCGATCGATTGATTGATTGATTGATTGATTGATTTATCATGAGTTGTACGCATTTTTCCGCCCCTGCTAGGAATTTAAGGTCGGCACACACAAGGGGACTTGTCCAAGTCTCTACAACAAGTCCGATCCCCGGTGGTGTTTAAGCTAGGGCCATTGTAGTGTTTACACGAGAGCCCTTTTGGTGTTTACACGAGGTCCCTTGTAGTATTTACACGAGGGCCATTATAGTGTTTACACGAGGGCCCTTGTAGTGTTTGCACAGGGACATAGACATAGGGGCAAAGAGTATATTTTTAGCTTTCCCTAGGTAGCTCACCTAAAAATGGCAATTAACTGTAAAGCATTGATTGAAATAATTCAGCTCAATAATTAAAGACGCGCAATGTTCAGCGATTTCGATTTCAAAATTGTTCAGAAAGGTCAGAAAATCTCCAAATTTGATCAAGAAGAAATCGAGAAAAATATAAGACTGCAAACACTGTTAAGATTTTGGAAGGAAACTCTTCGTGTAAAAAAGCGAAAACCTCACGAAAACTGAAAATTAAGCTGAACAAACACCAAATTAGGGTAAAACGACCTGTATCTCGAAAAGTATTCACGCCATGAAAATGAAACTTATATGCTGTGTAATAATATCCACCCCCCCCCCCCGGCCCAGGCAGAATAGGGTTAAATTAAGCCTGTATGGAAGTAAAGACACACTACAGTTCGAAGTAAATGCAAATAAAGCATTTTCTTAATATTTCGTTTATTAATATAAGACATGCAAAACCAAAATGGAAAAAGCAATCCAAAATATTATTGTGAAACACTCTTAAACTTCTCTACACAAAATACAACAACACGAATAATTAAACTTAAATCTTAGGTACTACTTATAATATAACTTATGCATTTGTGGCCTTGCTGTTCCACGACGTACTTAAAAAAAAGCCTAATTCTTGCGACTTGCAACCTCGACTACTCCTAATCTTACTACATGATGTGCTTGATATAACTTACAATAATGGAATTGAAATACCTATTTTACGAAAGCAGCAGTTGCTGTAAAAACTTGGTGTAAATATTCCTCGCGGTCTTTTATTTATTCACTTTTTTTAAATCGCGCTATCGTTGAATGTAAATGCCTTATTCTGATTGGTGAAATATTTTTTTCGCACAATTTTATATTTTATCTATCCCTTATAAAAGTGATAGATAGATACAATATAAACGGCAGATTTGTATGGGCATTTCTCGGTGCCCAATACGATAACATATGCATGCTTTACTCCTGGGAAAAATCTTGGCAAAATGTATTTAGGTGTAACTTGTAGGTTCCAATCTTTCATGTGTTATACACAGGCAGACGACGTCACAAGGTAACAACAACAAAACTCACCCACGTGACGAAGTCGATTGGTTCATAAGTGTTCTTATTACGTTTTCACGTCTGCTGTGTCTCCGTAACGGAATTATAGGCTCACGAAATTCGAAAAACGGACTCTTGCTACAAAAATGCTATGCAATTTTTCTTGCTACATATCCTGTTTATTTTAAATAGAAAAACAACAATAAAAATAATTGCTGTCACTGCTAAAACAGGATTCAATTACAAACTCGAGACAACAAAATAAAACAAAAACTTCTTTTTTTCAGCTGAATATGAGAAACTGACCGGACAATACAGAAACTAGTGTATTATCACAAAAAAGCACCGACTAGTTAAACTGCTAAACATACACTGCATGAAATGTTCTGTATACGGACCCTTCCTCAAGTCGTACACAACCAGTATACATATACGTATAAGGAAAATATAAGGATGTATAAGGTCTGTATAAGGATCAGTATATTTCAGGGTATGCTAACAAAAATGCCAGGATCTTATACACTTGTGGCAGGATTCCTTATACGTCAGTACACGTGTCAGTATACATTATGTATACTGTTTGAAACATGAAGTATACTGAAGGTGCATGGAAGGCAGATATACGGATTTTTTGCAGTTGTGGCAGGATTCCTTATACGTCAGCACACATGTCAGTATACATTATGTATACTGTTTGAAACATGAAATATACTGAAGGTGCATGGAAGGCAGATATACGGATTTTTTGCAGTTGTGGTAGGATTCCTTATACGTCAGCACACATGTCAGTATACATTATGTATACTGTTTGAAACATGAAGTATACTGAAGGTGCATGGAAGGCAGATATACGGATTTTTTGCAGTTGTGGTAGGATTCCTTATACGTCAGCACACATGTCAGTATACATTATGTATACTGTTTGAAACATGAAGTATACTGAAGGTGAATGGAAGGCAGATATACGGATTTTTTGCAGTTGTGGCAGGATTCCTTATACGTCAGTACACGTGTCAGTATACATTATGTATACTGTTTGAAACATGAAGTATACTGAAGGTGAATGGAAGGCAGATATACGGATTTTTTGCAGTTGTGGCAGGATTCCTTCTATGTCAGTACAATGACCGTATACATTATGTATACTGTCTGAAATAGAGGAAGAAAAATATACGGATTCTTATACTTCATGAATAATGATTGACCTCTGGTCAGAGAAATAAATTAGAATTTGTAGTAGTCGTTGACCCATAATTTCTAAGAAAACATTTTTTCATACTATACTGACAACTAAGCGACCCAGTACGATCGGTCCCGAGACATGATCAGTTACACGTTTTCTTAAATCTGCATGGACGACTCGTAAACTATAGAACGTTAAAATTCTGTGATTTAATCAAAATCTAAATTGTCGCTTCGCTTTCTTCTTCGTCTTCATCTTCTTCTTGTTTGTCAGCATCTTCATTGTTTCTGTAGAATGAGAATTTAAACAATTTAGCTATAATTATATGTGGATAATACTTGTATGTTTAGAATCCGTAACAAACATATTAAAGACAGTGGATTTTCTCAAGTATGACATTTCTTCAAATATTTAAAAGTTTTGGGTTGATTCAGGTTGATTCGGGATGATTAGGGGAGATTTGGGTTGATTCGGGATGATTAGGGGAGATTCGGGTTGATTCGGGATGATTAGGGGAGATTCGGGTTGATTCGGGGAGATTTGGGTTGATTCGGGATGATTAGGGAAGATTCGGGTTGATTCGGGGAGATTTGGGTTGATTCGGGATGATTAGGGGAGATTCGGGTTGATTCGGGGAGATTTGGGTTGATTCGGGGAGATTCGGGTTGATTCGGGGAGATTTGGGTTGATTCGGGATGATTAGGGGAGATTCGGGTTGATTCGGGGAGATTTGGGTTGATTCGGGGAGATTTGGGTTGATTCGGGGAGATTTGGGTTGATTAGGGGAGATTTGGGTTGATTCGGAATGATTAGGGGAGATTCGGGTTGATTAGGGAGATTCGGGTTGATTCGGGGAGATTTGGGTTGATTCGGGATGATTAGGGGAGATTTGGGTTGATTCAGGATGATTAGGGGAGATTCGGGTTGATTCTGGGAGATTTGGGTTGATTAGGGGAGATTTGGGTTGATTCGGGATGATTAGGGGAGATTCGGGTTGATTCGGGGAGATTTGGGTTGATTCGGGATGATTCGGTGAGATTCGGGTTGATTCGGGGAGATTTGGGTTGATTAGGGGAGATTTGGGTTGATTCGGGATGATTAGGGGAGATTCGGGATGATTCTGGGAGATTTGGGTTGATTCGGGATGATTCTGGGAGATTTGGGTTGATTAGGGGAGATTTGGGTTGATTCGGGATGATTAGGGGAGATTCGGGTTGATTCGGGGAGATTTGGGTTGATTCGGGATGATTCGGGGAGATTCGGGGAGATTTGGGTTGATTCGGGGAGATTTGGGTTGATTCGGGGAGATTCGGGTTTGTTCGGGGAGATTTGGGTTGATTCGGGGAGATTTGGGTTGATTCGGGATGATTAGGGGAGATTCGGGTTGATTCGGGGAGATTTGGGTTGATTAGGGGAGATTTGGGTTGATTCGGAATGATTAGGGGAGATTCGGGTTGATTAGGGGAGATTCGGGTTGATTCGGGGAGATTTGGGTTGATTCGGGATGATTAGGGGAGATTTGGGTTGATTCGGGATGATTAGGGGAGATTCGGGTTGATTCTGGGAGATTTGGGTTGATTAGGGGAGATTTGGGTTGATTCGGGATGATTAGGGGAGATTCGGGTTGATTCGGGGAGATTTGGGTTGATTCGGGATGATTCGGGGAGATTCGGGTTGATTCGGGGAGATTTGGGTTGATTAGGGGAGATTTGGGTTGATTCGGGATGATTAGGGGAGATTCGGGTTGATTCGGGGAGATTTGGGTTGATTCGGGATGATTCGGGGAGATTCGGGTTGATTCGGGGAGATTTGGGTTGATTCGGGATGATTAGGGGAGATTCGGGTTGATTCGGGGAGATTTGGGTTGATTCTGGGAGATTCGGGGAGATTTGGGTTGATTCGGGGAGATTTGGGTTGATTCGGGATGATTAGGGGAGATTCGGGTTGATTCGGGGAGATTTGGGTTGATTAGGGGAGATTTGGGTTGATTCGGAATGATTAGGGGAGATTCGGGTTGATTCGGGGAGATTTGGGTTGATTAGGGGAGATTTGGGTTGATTCGGGATGATTAGGGGAGATTCGGGTTGATTCGGGGAGATTTGGGTTGATTCGGGATGATTAGGGGAGATTCGGGTTGATTCGGGGAGATTTGGGTTGATTCGGGATGATTAGGGGAGATTCGGGTTGATTCGGGGAGATTTGGGTTGATTCGGGTTGTTTCGGGGAGATTCGTGTTGATTCGGTTTGATTCACTTCTTTCATTGTGGTATTTTCAATGTAATGCAACATCACCGGGGTGCAAATTTACCATTCTCTTCTTTGAAGCTATGGAGGAATTGTGGCTGCAGGGTTTTTTCAATGGATTTTGTTCGCTTCAAGCGGTAAGCACTCTGAAAATCACTGTTTGGCCTTATCCTTAATTTTCTGGATCATGTGTACAATAGGCGGTCTTAATCGACATATCGATCAACATGTTGATTGATATGTTGGTCGACTATCGGTTGAAAGTGTCAGCCACCTATCGGTCGAGACTTGACTGATACTTTTCCACATAGTATCGGTCGACCTTTCGGTCGAGACTCGACCAATATAACCACAGGCCACCCAAGCTAAAGATAGGAGAACACCGTCACGGTATAAGCGGTATTGTGTTACAAAGACTCGATTTATAAGGGTTTGTATGGTTACGCAACGGTTATATCCGCTGCTCTTGCCAGTTTGAAGTGATTTTGGTGAGGTATTGTTTAAGATTTCCACTACTAAGAAAATTGGATCATGTGTACAATAGGCAGTGTTGATCGACCTATCGATCGACAGACATGCCAATCGATATGTCGATTGACTATCGGCTGATTGTCGACCGATCATCGACCGATATATCGACCGACCCATGACCTCTACTTGACAGTTATATCACAGGCTGCCCAAGCTAAAGATAAGAGAACACCATCACAATATAAGCGGTATTGTGTTATGGCTCCGTCAATTCCAAGCCCGCTCATCCCCCCCCCCCCCCGGGCATTTGTCGGGCATTTGTCCTTTTTTTGTCAGAAGGTTGAAAATGCCCTACGGTGGGGTCAGCTTATTTGCACGAAATCCCCACGGTGGGGCTTCAGGAACAGTGCAAATGCCCGACCCACGGGACAAGTTCAAAATTTTATTTTCTTGCGAGGATCGAGGAATTTAAAAATCTAAATTCCAAGCAGAACTATTAATGATGGACGCTATAATTTATTGTTCACAAATACATAGCTCTTTATTTATACCTGTAATCACAGGGGGCATACAAGTTGAGAGTATTAATAAATAAAAGAATAATGAATCAAATGAATCGTTACTGGTTTTCTTTTGTATTCTCTAGCGCGAACTTATACAGCTGTAGGAAAGACCGCTACCCCATTTTCTGCGCCAGCATTAATCTCGCACCCAAACCTTCTCACTTTCCGGGATTTTTCAACTTGTATGCCCCCTGTGATTACAGGTATAAATAAAGAGCTATGTATTTGTGAACAATAAATTATAGTGTCCATCATTAATAGTTCTGCTTGGAATTTAGATTTTTAAATTCCTCGATCCTCGCAAGAAAATAAAATTTTGAACTTGTCCGGTGGGTCGGGCATTTGCACTGTTCCTGAAGCCCCACCGTGGGGATTTTGTGCAAATAAGCTGACCCCACCGTGGGGCATTTTCAACCTTCTGACAAAAAAATGACAAATGCCCGACAAATGCCGGGGGGGGGGGGGGGGGGAATGAGCGGGCTTGGAATTGACAGAGCCATAACACAATACCGCTTATATCGTGATGGTGTTCTCTTATCTTTAGCTTGGGCGGCCTGTGATATAACTGTCAAGTAGAGGTCGTGGGTCGGTCGATATATCAGTCGATGATCGGTCGACAATCAGCCGATAGTCAATCGACATATCGATTGGCATGTCTGTCGATCGATAGGTCGATCGACACTGCCTATTGTACACATGATCCAATTTTCTTAGTAGGGGAAATCTTAAACAATACCTCACCAAAATCACTTCAAACTGGCAAGAGCAGCGGACAAACAACAAAAATACAACACAGCAACACAGCAACAGGATGTGTCGATTTCATTCACAAACTTTTGAATTTAAGTGTTTACCGCCTAAAATTAGACCGTTATATTTCCATACAAACCCTTATAAATCGAGTACAGTATTTGTATATAAAACACCGCGTATTAGCAAGAATCGCGTTCGTGTTCTCTTCAAAAAACGCAAAGAAGTATCCTCTGATTGATCTACAGAGGTCAGGTCAACATAAAGCTTTAGATAACAACTAAGAAGAGTTTCAAGACTCACTCACCGGTTTTGTAGCGTCACGCGCACTGAATCGAAGTCATATGGTTTTAGAAGTAGGAATGTCGATCGCACATCTGAGTGATCTCACCCTCCTTCTTGTTCTTCTGATCAGACCAGATCAGTACGAGTTTTCGATTAACTAGCTCATCAAAACAGGAAGAAAAGACTTCAAGTGTTGACCAAAGTTGGTCGTTGAATGGGCTTTTGCATTAAATATCCGCACCCCCCCTGTTGAGGACTTGTCTTTTATCAGGTAGGACCCCTAAAGAATTCCTAGAAAATTCAGGGCACCCCTCAAGAATTCCTGGAAAAAGCAGTTCACCCCTCAAGAATTCCAAGGAAAAGCGTTCACCCCTCAAGAATTCCTAGAAAAAGCAGTTCACCCCTCAAGAATTCCTAGAAAAATCAGGTCACCCCTAAAGAATTCCTAGAAAAATCAGGTCAACCCCTAAAGAATTCCTAGAAAAATCAGGTCAACCCCTAAAGAATTCCTAGAAAAATCAGGTCACCCCAAAGAATTCCTAGAAAAATCAGTTCACCCCTAAAGAATTCCTAGAAAAATCAGGTCACCCCTAAAGAATTCCTAGAAAAATCAGTTCACCCCTAAAGAATTCCTAGAAAAATCAGTTCACCCCTAAAGAATTCCTAGAAAAATCAGTTCACCCCTAAAGAATTCCTAGAAAAATCAGTTCACCCCTAAAGAATTCCTAGAAAAATCAGTTCACCCCTAAAGAATTCCTAGAAAAATCAGTTCACCCCTAAAGAATTCCTAGAAAAATCAGTTCACCCCTAAAGAATTCCTAGAAAAATCAGTTCACCCCTAAAGAATTCCTAGAAAAATCAGTTCACCCCTAAAGAATTCCTAGAAAAATCAGTTCACCCCTAAAGAATTCCTAGAAAAATCAGTTCACCCCTAAAGAATTCCTAGAAAAATCAGTTCACCCCTAAAGAATTCCTAGAAAAATCAGTTCACCCCTAAAGAATTCCTAGAAAAATCAGTTCACCCCTAAAGAATTCCTAGAAAAATCAGTTCACCCCTAAAGAATTCCTAGAAAAATCAGTTCACCCCTAAAGAATTCCTAGAAAAATCAGTTCACCCCTAAAGAATTCCTAGAAAAATCAGTTCACCCCTAAAGAATTCCTAGAAAAATCAGTTCACCCCTAAAGAATTCCTAGAAAAATCAGTTCACCCCTAAAGAATTCCTAGAAAAATCAGTTCACCCCTAAAGAATTCCTAGAAAAATCAGTTCACCCCTAAAGAATTCCTAGAAAAATCAGTTCACCCCTAAAGAATTCCTAGAAAAATCAGTTCACCCCTAAAGAATTCCTTGAAAAATCAGTTCACCCCTAAAGAATTCCTTGAAAAATTAAGTCACCCCTAAAGAATTCCTAGAAAAATCAGAGCCTTTGAAAGCATCTACGTCATCTACCTACAGATTAGCGAGAGGATCACGGTTAATAACCTGCAGATCATGTCAAGGACACTCAAGGTCACGGGTAATCATGTTATCTATGACCGCGGTGCATGATTTCCAAAAACAATCATGTCAAGTTCGCGCGCTTTGCGTTGCTTGCCGCTAACATCGGTGGCAGAAGCGTTATTTCTTTTCGTTGAATGTATAATAAAACAATTATTAGATTCGGTTTTTGTGATATCCAGAATAATCAAGGTCTCGGTATAAGAGTTATAAGACTCAGCCTTCGGCTTCGGCTGATAACTCTTAACTCGACCTTGATTATTCTGGATATCACAAAAACCTTATCCAATAATTGTTAAATGTCATACCTCATGGAATTCGTGTTCGATTTTAGGTATGACGTAAATAGTTTGTAAACCCCCTCAGAGGAGTTTTGATTTATACAAAGAAATCGATGGTAAAACAAAGGAAATCATGACCCTATCTAATCTTAATTATCATATATTTTTTACGATTCTTCTATTCTTATTTTATTTTTGATTGAAAGATAAATCAAACACTAGCGACAGTGATTTTAGATACATATTTCCAAACACCTCGAATTACATAAAAAATACTCGGCACTACGAGTCGTAATTTCAACTCAGTAATTAAGATCTAATTTATACTAAATTATAAAAATTATTATTAATTTCGGGGGATAACAATAAAGGAATACATGTCGAATACACTCCAAACACAGTTTATTCTATCTTAATCTTTAAGATAAAAGATATATATAAGGTGCAAAGGTTATATACAATGTAGTAAAAACGGAGACAACAGTTCGATTAAATGACTGTTGTATACATTATAGATAAATAAGAAGAAAACAAAAATGTGTCCCATACCTTGACAATTATAGCCAATTATATTAAATAGATACACGTCATGAAAACTAAGTAAGCAAAATACACTAACACGACATTAAAACTTCCTTGGCAGGCGATACACACCATTTACAACTAACCGGTCAAGTAATACACGCCATTTAAAACTAACTTTACAGGCAATACACGCCATTTACAACTACCCTGGCAGGAGATATTAACAGTCGACATTAAAACTACATTGGCTGACGATACACGCCATTTAAAACTACCTTGGCAGGCAATACACGCCATTTAAAACTACCCTTGCCGGCAATACACGCCATTTAAAACTACCTTGTCAGGCAATACACGCCATTTAAAACTACCTTGGCTGGCGATACACGCCATTTAAAACTACCTTGGCTGGCAATACACGCCAATTAAAACTACCTTGGCTGTCGATACACGCCATTTAAAACTACCTTGGCTGGCAATACACGCCATTTAAAACTACCTTGGCTGGCGATACACGCCATTTAAAACTACCTTGGCTGGCAATACACGCCATTTAAAACTACCTTGGCTGGCAATACACGCCATTTAAAACTACCTTGGCTGGCGATACACGCCATTTAAAACTACCTTGGCTGGCAATACACGCCAATTAAAACTACCTTGGCTGTCGATACACGCCATTTAAAACTACCTTGGCTGGCGATACACGCCATTTAAAACTACCTTGGCTGGCAATACACGCCAATTAAAACTACCTTGGCTGGCAATACACGCCAATTAAAACTACCTTGGCTGGCAATACACGCCATTTAAAACTACCATGGCTGGCGATACACGCCATTTAAAACTACCTTGGCTGGCAATACACGCCATTTAAAACTACCATGGCTGGCAATACACGCCATTTAAAACTACCTTGGCTGGGGATACAGGCCATTTAAAACTACCTTGGCTGGCAATACACGCCATTTAAAACTACCATGGCTGGCGATACACGCCATTTAAAACTACCTTGGCTGGCAATACACGCCATTTAAAACTACCATGGCTGGCAATACACGCCATTTAAAACTACCTTGGCTGGCAATACACGCCATTTAAAACTACCATGGCTGGCGATACACGCCATTTAAAACTACCATGGCTGGCGATACACGCCATTTAAAACTACCATGGCTGGCGATACACGCCATTTAAAACTACCTTGGCTGGCAATACACGCCATTTAAAACTACCTTGGCTGGCGATACACGCCATTTAAAACTACCTTGGCTGGCAATACACGCCAATTAAAACTACCTTGGCTGTCGATACACGCCAATTAAAACTACCTTGGCTGGCAATACACGCCATTTAAAACTGGCGATACACGCCATTCAAAACTACCTTCGCTGGCAATACACGCCAATTAAAACTACCTTGGCTGGCACCGCAATACACGCCATTTAAAACTACAATGGCTGGCAATACACGCCATTTAAAACTACCTTGGCTGTCGATACACGCCATTTAAAACTTCCTTGGCTGGCAATACACGCCAATTAAAACTACCTTGGCTGGCAATACACGCCATTTAAAACTATCATGGCTGGCGATACACGCCATTTAAAACTGGCAATACACGCCATTTAAAACTACCTTGGCTGTCGATACACGCCATTTAAAACTACCTTGGCTGGGGATACACGCCATTTAAAACTACCTTGGCTGGCAATACACGCCAATTAAAACTACCTTGGCTGGCAATACACGCCATTTAAAACTACCATGGCTGGCGATACACGCCATTTAAAACTGGCAATACACGCGATTTAAAACTACCTTGGCTGTCGATACACGCCATTTAAAACTACCATGGCTGGCGATACACGCCATTTAAAACTACCATGGCTGGCAATACACGCCATTTAAAACTACCTTGGCTGGGATACAGGCCATTTAAAACTATCTTGGTTGTCGATACACGCCATTTAAAACTTCCTTGGCTGGCAATACACGCCAATTAAAACTACCTTGGCTGGCAATACACGCCATTTAAAACTACCATGGCTGGTGATACACGCATTTAAAACTAACTTGGCTG
Source organism: Desmophyllum pertusum (assembly GCA_029204205.1). Taxonomy (NCBI): domain Eukaryota; kingdom Metazoa; phylum Cnidaria; class Anthozoa; order Scleractinia; family Caryophylliidae; genus Desmophyllum; species Desmophyllum pertusum. Next base: position 23,344 of record MU827438.1, read on the forward strand.
GGGATACAGGCCATTTAAAACTACCTTGGCTGTCGATACACGCCATTTAAAACTACCTTGGCTGGCAATACACGCCATTTAAAACTACCATGGCTGGCGATACACGCCATTCAAAACTACCTTGGCTGGCGATACACGCCAATTGAAACTACCTTGGCTGGCAATACACGCCATTTAAAACTACCTTGGCTGTCGATACACGCCATCATTTAAATCTACCTTGGCTGGCAATACACGCCAATTAAAACTACCTTGGCTGGCAATACACGCCATTTAAAACTACCATGGCTGGCGATACACGCCATTTAAAACTACCATGGCTGGCAATACACGCCATTTAAAACTACCTTGGCTGGGATACAGGCCATTTAAAACTATCTTGGTTGTCGATACACGCCATTTAAAACTTCCTTGGCTGGCAATACACGCCAATTAAAACTACCTTGGCTGGCAATACACGCCATTTAAAACTACCTTGGCTGGCAATACACGCCAATTAAAACTACCTTGGCTGGCAATACACGCCATTTAAAACTACCATGGCTGGTGATACACGCATTTAAAACTAACTTGGCTGGGGATACAGGCCATTTAAAACTACCTTGGCTGTCGATACACGCCATTTAAAACTACCTTGGCTGGCAATACACGCCATTTAAAACTACCATGGCTGGCGATACACGCCATTCAAAACTACCTTGGCTGGCGATACACGCCAATTGAAACTACCTTGGCTGGCAATACACGCCATTTAAAACTACCTTGGCTGTCGATACACGCCATCATTTAAATCTACCTTGGCTGGCAATACACGCCAATTAAAACTACCTTGGCTGGCAATACACGCCATTTAAAACTACCATGGCTGGCGATACACGCCATTTAAAACTACCTTGGCTGGCAATACACGCCATTTAAAACTACCTTGGCTGTCGATACACGCCATTTAAAACTACCTTGGCTGGCAATACACGCCAATTGAAACTACCTTGGCTGGCAATACACGCCATTTAAAACTACAATGGCTGGCAATACACGCCATTTAAAACTACAATTGCTGGCAATACACGCCATTTAAAACTACCTTGGCTGTCGATACACGCCATTTAAAACTTCCTTGGCTGGCAATACACGCCAATTAAAACTACCTTGGCTGGCAATACACGCCATTTAAAACTACCATGGCTGGCGATACACGCCATTTAAAACTACCTTGGCTGGCAATACACGCCATCATTTAAATCTACCTTGGCTGGCAATACACGCCAATTAAAACTACCTAGGCTGGCAATACACGCCATCATTTAAATCTACCTTGGCTGGCAATACACGCCATTTAAAACTACCTTGGCTGGCAATACACGCCATCATTTAAATCTACCTTGGTTGGCGATACACGCCAATTAAAACTACCTTGGCTGGCAATACACGCCATTTAAAACTACCATGGCTGGCGATACACGCCATTTAAAACTACAATTGCTGGCAATACACGCCATTTAAAACTACCTTGGCTGTCGATACACGCCAATTAAAACTACCTTGGCTGGCAATACACGCCATTTAAAACTACAATGGCTGGCAATACACGCCATTTAAAACTACAATTGCTGGCAATACACGCCATTTAAAACTACCTTGGCTGTCGATACACGCCATTTAAAACTTCCTTGGCTGGCAATACACGCCAATTAAAACTACCTTGGCTGGCAATACACGCCATTTAAAACTACCATGGCTGGCGATACACGCCATTTAAAACTACCTTGGCTGGGGATACAGGCCATTTAAAACTATCTTGGTTGTCGATACACGCCATTTAAAACTTCCTTGGCTGGCAATACACGCCAATTAAATCTACCTTGGATGGCAATACAGGCCATTTAAAACTACCTTGGCTGGGGATACACGCCATTTAAAACTACCTTGGCTGGCAATACACGCCATTTAAAACTACCTTGGCTGTCGATACACGCCATTTAAAACTTCCTTGGCTGGCAATACACGCCAATTAAAACTACCTTGGCTGGCGATACACGCCATTTAAAACTACCATGGCTGGCAATACACGCCAATTAAAACTACCTTGGCTGGCAATACACGCCAATTAAAACTACCTTGGCTGGGGATACACGCCATTTAAAACTACCTTGGCTGGCAATACACGCCATTTAAAACTACCTTGGCTGGCGATACACGCCATTTAAAACTACCTTGGCTGGCAATACACGCCATTTAAAACTACCTTGGCTGGCAATACACGGCAATTAAAACTACCTTGGCTGGCAATACACGCCATTTAAAACTACCATGGCTGGCAATACACGCCATTTAAAACTACCTTGGCTGTCGATACACGCCATTTAAAACTTCCTTGGCTGGCAATACACGCCAATTAAAACTACCTTGGCTGGCGATACACGCCATTTAAAACTACCATGGCTGGCGATACACGCATTTAAAACTAACTTGGCTGGGGATACAGGCCATTTAAAACTACCTTGGCTGTCGATACACACCATTTAAAACTACCATGGCTGTCGATACACGCCATTTAAAACTACCTTGGCTGGCAATACACGCCATTTAAAAGTACCATGGCTGGCGATACACGCCATTCAAAACTACCTTGGCTGGCGATACACGCCATTTAAAACTACCTTGGCTGTCGATACACGCCATTTAAATCTACCTTGGCTGGCAATACACGCCAATTAAAACTACCTTGGCTGGTAATACACGCCATTTAAAACTACCATGGCTGGCGATACACGCCATTTAAAACTACCTTGGCTGGCAATACACGCCATTTAAAACTACCTTGGCTGTCGATACACGCCATTTAAAACTACCTTGGCTGGCAATACACGCCAATTAAAACTACCTTGGCTGACAATACACGCCATTTAAAACTACAATGGCTGGCAATACACGCCATTTAAGGTGGCTGGTAACGGTTTACAGCCCTTGCGCTTTGATTGATGGATACTACCATTTTATATCAGTTGATGTTAAAATAAAGGTGTCGAACGATTGCCTAATTATCGGTAAACGAGTTATGATAATATTTGTGACATAATAGGTTACCATAGCAACAGTATTACCTGTCAAAAACACCCTTATTTTTAGCTTTAAGTGCTTATAACTCAAAAACGAGCCGGTAACCCCCCTTTTTTATAATTGAATAATGATCAGCATGTTAAGATACAACTTTTTGCAAAGTTTAAAAAAATTCTGCGTAGGAAATTCAGAATTCCCTCCGTAGAATTTTTTTTAAACTTTGCAAAAAGTTGTATCTTAACATGCTAATTATTATTCAATTATAAAAAATGGGGGTCACCGGGCTCGTTTTTGAGTTATAAGCATTTAAAGCTAAAAATAAGGGTGTTTTTTGACAGGTAATACTGTTGCTATGGTAACCTATTATGTCACAAATATTATCATAACTTGTTCACCGATGATTAGGCAATCGTTCGACACCTTTATTTTAACATCAACTGATATAACATGGTAGTATCGATCAATCAAAGCGCAAGGGCTGTAAACCGTTACCAGCAACCTTAAAACTACCTTGGCTGTCGATACACGCCATTTAAAACTTCCCTTGGCTGGCAATACACGCCAATTAAACTACCTTGGCTGGCAATACACGCCATTTAAAACTACCATGGCTGGCGATACACGCCATTTAAAACTACCATGGCTGGCGATACACGCCATTTAAAACTACCTTGGTTGGGGATACAGGCCATTTAAAACTACCTTGGCTGTTGATACACGCCATTTAAAACTACCATGGCTGGGGATACACGCCATTTAAAACTACGTTGGCTGGGGATACACGCCATTTAAAACTACCTTGGCTGGCAATACACGCCATTTAAAACTACCATGGCTGGCGATACACGCTATTTAAAACTTCTTGGCGTGTATTGACAGCCAAGGAAGTTTTTAATAGCGTGTATTCGACAGCCATGGTAGTTTTAAATGGCGTGTATTGCCAGCCAGGTATTTTAAAAAAAATGGCGTGTATTCCCAGCCAACTAGTTTTAAATGGCGTGTATCCCCAGCCTGGTAGTTTTAAATGGCGTGTATCGACAACCAAGGTAGTTTTTTAATGGCCCTGTATCCCAGCCACAGTAGTTTTTAAATGGCGTGTATAGCACCGCACATGGTAGTTTTAAATGGCGTTTATGCGCCAGCCATTGTAGTTTTTAAATGGCGTGTATTGCCAGCCAGGGTAGTTTTAATTGGCGTGTATTGCCAGCACACTCTGGAAAGTTTTAAATGATGGCGTGTAGCGACAGCCAAGGTAGTTTTAAATGGCGTGTATTGCCAGCCAAGGTAGTTTCAATTGGCGTGTATCGCCAGCCAAGGTAGTTTTGAATGGCGTGTATCGCCAGCCATGGTAGTTTTAAATGGCGTGTATTGCCAGCCAAGGTAGTTTTAAATGGCGTGTATCGACAGCCAAGGTAGTTTTAAATGGCCTGTATCCCCAGCCAAGTTAGTTTTAAATGCGTGTATCACCAGCCATGGTAGTTTTAAATGGCGTGTATTGCCAGCCAAGGTAGTTTTAATTGGCGTGTATTGCCAGCCAAGGAAGTTTTAAATGGCGTGTATCGACAACCAAGATAGTTTTAAATGGCCTGTATCCCAGCCAAGGTAGTTTTAAATGGCGTGTATTGCCAGCCATGGTAGTTTTAAATGGCGTGTATCGCCAGCCATGGTAGTTTTAAATGGCGTGTATCGACAGCCAAGGTAGTTTTAAATCGCGTGTATTGCCAGTTTTAAATGGCGTGTATCGCCAGCCATGGTAGTTTTAAATGGCGTGTATTGCCAGCCAAGGTAGTTTTAATTGGCGTGTATTGCCAGCCAAGGTAGTTTTAAATGGCGTGTATCCCCAGCCAAGGTAGTTTTAAATGGCGTGTATCGACAGCCAAGGTAGTTTTAAATGGCGTGTATTGCCAGTTTTAAATGGCGTGTATCGCCAGCCATGATAGTTTTAAATGGCGTGTATTGCCAGCCAAGGTAGTTTTAATTGGCGTGTATTGCCAGCCAAGGAAGTTTTAAATGGCGTGTATCGACAGCCAAGGTAGTTTTAAATGGCGTGTATTGCCAGCCATTGTAGTTTTAAATGGCGTGTATTGCGGTGCCAGCCAAGGTAGTTTTAATTGGCGTGTATTGCCAGCGAAGGTAGTTTTGAATGGCGTGTATCGCCAGTTTTAAATGGCGTGTATTGCCAGCCAAGGTAGTTTTAATTGGCGTGTATCGACAGCCAAGGTAGTTTTAATTGGCGTGTATTGCCAGCCAAGGTAGTTTTAAATGGCGTGTATCGCCAGCCAAGGTAGTTTTAAATGGCGTTGTATCCCCAGCCATTGATTAGTTTTAAATGGCGTGTATCGCCCAGCCAAGGCAGTTTTAAATGGCGTGTTATCGACAGCCATGGAATTTTAAAATGCCGCGTGTTATCGGCAGCCATGGTAGTTTTAAATGGCGGGTATTGCCAGCTAAGGTAGTTTTTAAATGGCGTGTTATGCCAGTCATGGTAGTTTTAAACTGAGTGTATCGCCAGCCACAGGTAGTTTTAAATGGCGGGGATTGCCAGCCATTGTAGTTTCAAAATGGAGTGTCATAGTATTGCCAGCCAAGGTATTTTTAATTGGCGTGTATCCGCAGACAAAGGTAGTTTTAAATGGCGTGTATGTATTGCCAGCCATTGTAGTTTTAAATGGCGTGTATTGCCAGCCAAAGGTAGTTTTAATTGGCGTGTTATCGCCAGCCATTGTAGTTTTAAATGGAGTGTATTGCCAGCCAAGCGTAGTTTTTAATGGCGTGTATTGGCAGCCAAGGTAGTTTAAATTGGCGTGTATTGCCAGCCAAGGTAGTTTTAAATGGCGGTTGTAATGCCAGCCAAGGTAGTTTTAAATGGCGTGTATCGACAGCCAAGGTATTTTTAAATGGCGTGTATTGCCAGCCACAGGTAAGTTTGAAATGGCGTGTATTTGCCAGCCATTGTAGTTTTAAATGGCCGTGTATTGCCAGCCAATGTAGTTTAAAATGGCGTTGTATTTGCCAGCCAAAGTAGTTTTAAATGGCGGGTATTGCCAGCTTGTAGTTTTAAATTGGAGTGTATCGCCAGCCAATGTATTTTGAAATGGCGAGAGTTATCAACACATGTATTGCCAGTTTAAATGGCGGTGGTAATCGACCCATCCAAGGTAGTTTACAGTCGGCGTGTATTTCCAGCCAAGGAAGTTTTAATATGGCGTGTATAGAAGCCAGGTTAGTTTTAAATGGCGTGTATTGCCAGCCAAGGTAGTTTTAAATGGCGTGTATTGCCAGCCAAGGTAGTTTTAAATGGCGTGTATTGCCTGCCAAGGTAGTTTTAATGGCGTGTATCGCCAGCCAAGTAGTTTTAATGGCGTGTATCGCCAGTTTTAAATGGCGTGTATTGCCAGCCAAGGTAGTTTTAATGGCGTGTATCGCCAGCCAAGGTAGTTTTAAATGGCGTGTATTGCCAGCCAAGGTAGTTTTAAATGGCGTGTATCGCCAGCCAAGGTAGTTTTAAATGGCGTGTATTGCCAGCCAAGGTAGTTTTAAATGGCGTGTATCGCCAGCCATGGTAGTTTTAAATGGCGTGTATCGCCAGCCATGGTAGTTTTAAATGGCGTGTATCGCCAGCCATGGTAGTTTTAAATGGCGTGTATTGCCAGCCAAGGTAGTTTTAAATGGCGTGTATTGCCAGCCATGGTAGTTTTAAATGGCGTGTATTGCCAGCCAAGGTAGTTTTAAATGGCGTGTATCGCCAGCCATGGTAGTTTTAAATGGCGTGTATTGCCAGCCAAGGTAGTTTTAAATGGCCTGTATCCCCAGCCAAGGTAGTTTTAAATGGCGTGTATTGCCAGCCATGGTAGTTTTAAATGGCGTGTATTGCCAGCCAAGGTAGTTTTAAATGGCGTGTATCGCCAGCCATGGTAGTTTTAAATGGCGT
>MU827439.1:0-29967 GCA_029204205.1 Desmophyllum pertusum
ATCTCAGTTCTAGCCCAATATACCGTTCTATGTACTTAACTTTTGTTAAACATACACAACGCTAAATCTGGCGAGCATATTAATGACCACCTTGGGGGTCACCCGGACACCGACTTTTTGACAATCGCTGGGCTCGTGCCTCACTAAGTAACTTACGGGATTGAACAAGAAATAAATAATACGATCCTTTGAGGATTTTCATAGCGGGGATAGACGTTAGCTTGGTGTCCAAACTTCAACTACACCTTTTCTGATTCTCTGAGAATTGGCCGACAATCACGATGTCCGGAGTCATCCACGGGGCGGTCCAGGGGTTAACCACTTTTCATCCATTTTTTTAGGTGTTTTGTATTGCTCTAGGTGGTTTCTTAAATTCCGAAAACTTTGCATTCGTCAAGCCGGAAGATGGGAATTCGGAGAACCGGATGACCCACGGCCCCAAAATCTAACCCGTAGATAGTCGCGTTCGTTGTGCCACTAAAGCAATCACTGCCCTACATCGCTTTCCAGGTTCCACAAATGCAAGCGTTGGGCCAATCATTAACGTTAAACAACTTATTAATAATAAAATTATATACTCTATCAAACAGTCCTGGAAACTCCTTTACCGCCATGTTTGGAGCTTTTTTTACCTCATTGTAAATCAGCTTATCCAGGTCGTCTTTGATGTCAAGGTGGCAGACCGTAGGCAGGGATAGCGGTTGCTTGCTTAAAGACATTGGCCTTCTGTAGGAATTTGTAAAGCTTCTTCATCCATTGTTTTTTCTCTTCCTCGTTATCACAGTTCCGTCTTCTATTCTTGCGGCACTCAAGACTCTTGAATGCAAAGTGAGCGAGAGAGCCAGCATATGCGTAGTTTGAGATTTCTATCATGAATCGTCGAACTTTGGCAGGATTCGTACCGCAATAAGCACGCATGAACGGCATAAGCAACGAAGGAGCTTCCAGTACTTCACCATCCTCCACTCCAAACAGATCCAAAAGGCTGTCTTCCACATTGTCCCTCTCGTATTGAGTCATGAATCTCTTACTTCGGTTCGCTTAAAAAGATTATTTGCTCCGCACACCGGGTCTTAGAAAGTTTGTCTACCATTTTGTTATATCTTCGAAGGGAATATCGTATGGCTTCTAGTTTACGCGCCATTCCAACCATTCTAACTTTCGCTTTGAACGACGTGTTTCAAATCTTTAATGTCGTGTTGAATGTGCGAAAGCCGTCGATGGACTTCATCAAACTCCTTCTTCAAATATTTGGCCATTGCGTCAAAAGGGTTGGGCGTTAGGAATGTTGTAATGATAGAGGTAATGCCGCCAAAAATACTGAACACCGGACCAAAAGCACCAAGGAAAGATGCCAAAGCTATCAAGTTTTTCTAGCTACATTTCGGAATTTGATTTTGTTCGCGGCTCTAAGAGATGTTACGCGGTGCTTCACCACCTTGCGGAATTCTTCTGTTAGTCCATCGGCGATGCTCGAAGACGCTTTTAACATGTCGTCGGTGATGGTATATATTGGAGGCTTAAAATCGCGTGATCCAGGTTTTTCTGAAGGCGCTTTTTTGATGACACCTTTATCCGTCAGCAATTTCGTCAGGGCTTGTGGACAAATCAGCACAGGCTTGACTTTGGACCTCAATTGTTTACACGGCAGATCGGTTTTTTTGCCTTACAGGAAACCTTAAAGATGGTGGGTTGATCTATGACGACGGTTGTGTCAATAACAAGGGCTTGAAAAACAGATTTCATGATCAGAGATGACTCTAACGTGCTTGATATTTTTCTGATTGATTTTTCCATTGAGGAATTTTCGCCGCGTAGCCCCTTTGAATCTGGTTGTCACCTTTTTTCCTTGCTTATCTTTGACGTTTATCCTGAAGTTCACCTCTCCGGTAAATCCATCGCAAATGGTGAACGAGGTGGCTGAGAAATCGGTGCTTCCCTGGGCAACTGACGGATAGAAAGCACCTAAAAAGAGGAACATGGAAAGCACTAACAAACTCGGCAAACCCATGTTAGCTCTTTCTCTGAGCTTCTCAAGAAATGACTTGAACTGATGGAACCCTTACACAAGACCTCAACACGTTGCGTCACACGTCGTCAGCGTTTAGGAATGAGCCAGTTCTGATTTCACTGCGTTGGACAAAGAGAAGATTAGGTAGTGGACATGTATATCATTATTATTTCATATCATCCGCGTGGATGTCATGAAATCTCTTTCTTTGGGTTTTAACATTCGTTCTCACACATATGAACTTTAATGAAGTTTAAAAAGTGACCTCCGGCAGTATTGCCAATACTTTCTGCGAATTGAGGAATGTAGGCGATTGCAAGGACACTTGCTTTGAAAATTTAACAACGAAATGGCGAGCCTCTAACCTCTACGGGCACTACCAGTAAGTTATCGGTTTAATTAATTAATTATTGGATAGCGATTGTGTTTGTGTTTGTTTGTTGTTTTTCCTCACGAATCTAAGAATTTTTAACGCAAAAATAAATATTTTTCACGCGATCAAACAATAAAGAAAAAAAAAAAAATAAAAAAATAAACTAACAAACAAACTAAAAGAAAAAAATTAGGGGCACATCGGAAATTGACCTAGTGACCTCCACGCTACAGGTGTGTTGCTCTACAAACTATAAATCTGAAAATACAACAAAGAAAGGCAGACTGTACGGTTGGGATAAATGTGAATATATTTTCCAATATTTCGTCAGGCACGGCTGACTTCTTCAGGGAACTAACTCCAAGAAAAAAACGTTACAATTTTAAGCACCAACGGTTTTTGTTAAATATTGAACAGTACCCGTGGTTGCAACGAACGGTTATTCTCCTTTTCACCCTCGTGTCCCACGTGACTAGTCACGTGACACGAGGGTATTGTTGTCAGTCGCGCGTCACTCACTTTCCACATTTTTGTTAGCAAATTAGTGAGATGACAACACAAGAACAAATAACAAGCGTTAACTAGTAATACGTGACTCGCATGGGTCCTCGCGAATCTGTGTATGGAGATTAATTATTGTTGGGGTGTGAGGGTGATAACCTGGCTTTAAGAGATCGACTGGAGTTCGCTGGTCTCCCGACATCTGCCCTTTATACTGTTAACGGTCTTGTTTCTACGAACGACTGACTGGACGCGCTGCGTGACAAATATGTCCTGAATTTCCGACTACAGATTTGCATCAATTATAAATTATTTCATGAAAAGAACCTTTCCTCAGTCCTTGTTAAGGATTTTTTTTTATCGACGCCGTGAATAAGCGGCGAATATATACTGTGAAGTCTGCATATCGAATCGAATTGAAGGTGTTCTCGGGCTACGTTCACATTGTACCAGATCCACTTTGGATCAGGTACAAAATCTGCACGGATAGGCCTTTTGTTCACACTGCTATCCGGACAGGTTTCGGACCACCTATCCGTGCAAGTTTTGTACCTGCTCCAGAAGCAGTACAGTTTTGGATCCGTAACGGTCTCAAGTTGTATCGACACGGTGTGAACAGGTTGAACGGTTCCGTTTTTCGTATCGGGGACGCCATTTTTGTCAAAAAATGGTGAGTTTCGGAAAATGATGTACTGTTTTCCCCGCTTTTTCCGTGGAATGATCTGAAACCACCTCGCTTTTGTAGCTAAAATCTTCTCTTACTCATTCAGTTTTGCATTCAGCCGCCTGGAAAATTCGCAATATCGATCGGCGAATTATTTTTAGACTCAAGTCTTCACGTCTATAATGAAAACTATAAGGCCATATGTTGATCGTACTTTGAGAAATTCTTGAGTCGTCGTTCCTGTTGCTATTGTTGATACGGAATTGTTGATACCGATAAACAAACTTGGAGTATAAATTCTTGAGTAACCGTTTCCTGTTTCTACAGTACGTCTGCTACACAGAGTTACGTCGAAGTCAATGTTTATTAAGCAAAGAAAAGGGAAAAAAAGAACGGCCCGGATTCGAACCTATAGCAGTCGAAGTCTTTGTCTAAAATGCGCCGGAAAGAAAAAGGAATACTGTATTCAGAAGAAAAAGGCAAGGAAAGACCTTTTACTGTAGTTCATAGATACGGGGGAAAAAACGAAAGAAACGCCGCCCGTGGATAGTGAAATCCCCCGATCCAACACCGAGTTGACCGAGTGCGATCAGCTCCATTCATATGGGGAAATTGATCAACCGATGAGTGCGTCGAGAGTCTTAAAAATCTTTCATTGTTTTAAATTCTATACTTGTCGCTTGAAGGAGATTCACAGTTTCAAAAGCGTCGCAGCGGCCGGGGGGTTTGTCTTGTTGATTGGATCGTATGCGTATAAAAAACACAGTATTTGATTCAAAACGCAGATTGTAAGTATTTACGACAAGGGAAATAAAAAATAGGTCCGCTGAGCGTGCATGTGTAGAAATAGGATTGTCTTCTTCTGCAACATTGCGAACCAACAATTTTAACGTGTATCCACTATCGGCAACATTGCGACACAGCTAGCAGTGATAACCTAAGCCATCATAGTTTATCTCTTGACCCTATAACACAATGATCTTTTCGACCCTTTTCTTCTTTGGAGAGCGCAGAAAAGTACTAGATCAAAAAGCCATTTTGGTTAAATAATTTTAAAAACATCAAAACTTTCTTTCGCGGGTCAGCTATGTTGCGCGAGAATGCGGTACATGTTGCGGAGTTCAATTTGTCCTGCCGTTAGTTTTAGCTTTAGTTACCATTAAGACTACAAATATAAATATCCCCGTCTGTCTTGTTGAACGAAATGCGAAAGGACGCACGCAACAGTATAAAATGGCTTGCCCACGTAAAAACTGAAGCTCGTGCCAATTTAGTTGTTGATTTCCTATTTTTCGGTTTAATTCTTTCCCTCAACAAACGGTTGAAAACGAATCCAACTCAAAATGACGCAATTTCTGAAGTCGCGCGCAAACGTCAGAGATTAATATCCATAGCAAACAGGACCAAAAACAAATTGAAAATCCATCGAAAACTAAGTGTGAGGAATTTTAAAATAAATGCTTTTCAATCTAACCTTGATTATGACGTGTAAACGCCGTTTAACATTAAATTTCTCGTTAGTTTTCTTAAGGATAACTTTAATCAGCTAGAAAATTATTGAAGAGCTCTCATCTCTGTTCTCGCTGTTAAACATGATGGCCATACTATCGTGCGCGGTTTATTTCGCTATTATACAGTTATTTTTTTAAGATTGGCGGGAAAACGTAGCGTAAATATCGAAACAAAAATTCTTATTCCCCTTGGAATCTTCCTATTGATGCTTTTTATGTGGATAGTCGAGTTGATTTGGGCAACGTTATTTAGGCCACTTATTAATGAGAATAACAATCATGTATATTACAAATGTCTTCATTTTTCTCGTTTGCAAAATAAGCACGCTTGTTTCCAGGGGACTCGTGAGCTGATGCAGCCATCTGAAGGTGAAAACTTTGACGCAAATAATTAAATATGTCGCGCGATCAGTATATTCCTACCGCGTCACGCGCTTTCCGATGTAAACCTGTCACGAGACAGGGATTTTATCATCTGGTGAAATAATATCAAGGAACACAAACAATGGCTGCCCCACCTCTCATGGGAGCTCAACCCATTCACGGGAGGAAACTCAAAAGGCGGAAAGCAATTTAGTTATTGTTGTAAGTTATTCCTAATTTGCGTGAATACCGTTAGAGATATGGTGCTTCAATTGAAGTGTTTAGTTTTAAGCGTGAAAGCTTTTATGGCGTCGTAGTACAGGATTTTTGTCCACTGCCCAGAAATATTACTCGATTTTCTAATGGATTTCGTCTTAAGCACATCTTGATTAACACTTTTAACATCTTGACAAGTGATCCAACGACCGCCGAAATATTTCCCGTTTCACCTGTCATTGCCTATCGACGCGATCTCAGCCTGAGGAACATCCTGGTACACACTTCTGACAAGAGCACAACAGAGGTACCTGGTACATTCGCATGTCAACACCGCGATGCCGCACCTGCCAATACACCACGTCTAACATCAATGTACGCGGGTCAAAGAGTTCAACCACCATCCGCGAACACTTTACCTGCAAATCAGAAAACATGGTGTACTGCATCTCTTGCCGTCAGTGCACCCTCTTATACATCGGAGAGACCGGTCAAAGTCTACTGTGAACGTTTTGGCGAACACCTTCGCAGCGTTCAAAAGAAGACTGCTGGTTTCCCTGTGGCCGAGCATTTCAATTCTGCCGGCCACACTCTTTCTGACATCATGATCAGGGGATTGAGGATGTGTACTGGGACAAGCCTCCGCAGGAAACAGCTAGAAATGGAAATCATTTTTAGGCTCGGTACTACACAACCACAAGGCCTAAATACAGTCAACTCTCTCTAAAGTGGACACCCTCGGGACCAGCTCTAGCTGTCCGCCTTAGAGAGGTGTCCGCCTTATAAAGAGTTAATGTAACTATAAAAACCCGTGACGTCAGCTCCCTTTCTCGGCTTCCGATCGCTAATTAAAATAACAGTACCAGTTTTCTTGTAATCAGATCAGTTTGATATTATTATGCTGTGGTAGGTCAATTTGAAATAATATCCGGCCTATAATCTATTGATTGCGCAAAAAAATGCACTTCTAGTGTCCGCCTTGAGAGGTATTTTTCACAAGAATTTGCTAAAAATGTGTCCGCTGTCCGCCTTAGAGAGGTGTCCGCCTTAAAGAGAGTTTAGTTACAGTCAAACAAGTGAAATTCGTCGAAGGGAACAGCTAGCCAATTCATGTCATTCATGTCCGCTTAGGGAGGTGTCCGCCTTACAGTGATGTCAGATTAGAGAGAGTTGACTGTAATGATTTCCATTTCCTATAAACTGCGCGAGCATGGTGCTACCTCTGCGCGCGCATGGTGCTACCTCTGCACGCGCATGGTTGCTACCTCTGCGCGCGCATGGTGCTACCTCTGCGCGCGCATGGTGCTAACTCTGCGCGCGCAATGGTGCTACCTCTGCGCGCGCATGGTGCTACCTCTGCGCGCCCCATGCCAAGTATTCAAAATCAAAGCCGCGCATACCAATAACGGTATTTACACTGAAGAAGGACGTTTGTAACTATTCACTATATGACACTTTTTCTCTATTTTTAGTCTGTTTTTTACATTCAAGTGTCACGCATCATCCGGGAGAACAATTTCTGTTCAACCTACAACAATACTCAGATTTTGAGCTTGTTATCAGTTAGCCATGTATTTTAGACGTACTGCCATCTATCTCCCCTACATTCCGCATTTATTGCAAATTAAGGTCTTCACGAGCCTAGTGGCCCACAACTGCCGGAGCGTATCCCAGTTTCTGTAGCATGAAGCGACTAGAAGTATTGCTACTCCCTTGGATGGGATGCTAGTCCATCGCAGGTTACCTCCCAGCATTTTGTAACCGGTACCCATTTATACCCTTGGGTGGAGAGAAGCACTGTGAGAGTAAAGTGTCTTATCCAAGAACACAACACAGTGACCCGGCCAGCGCTCGAACCCAGACCGCTCGATCTGGAGTCCAACACGCTAACTATTTGGTCACCGCGTCTCGGCTGCCAAAGTCAATACTGAATTTAAAAAAGAAACGGCACGTGTTAAGTTCGGAAAAATGACTGGTCCCTCGGAAAACAGTGAGTTTTGTTTCCCCTCGACCATTAATGTTCCCCTCGGCTTCGCCTCGGGGAACATTGAGGGTATCGGGGAAACAAAACTCACTGTTTCCCTTGGTCCCAGTCATTAAGTGCTTATTATACCGAATAATTTTGCAATCACTTGACGGACTTAACGAACAAAACGACGGTTTAAAACCAATACCTCATGTACTAATTTGTCTGTCAATTATTATTCTTATCAACTGGAATATTTCTTGAAACTTTATTTTCAATAAAGACATCAGTATTCGCCACGTGGCGGGAAAACGAAAAACTGGAAAACAAGCAATGTTGCGGGGCTGTACTTGCGCTCGATCGACAAAGGACGGATCAGTCGTCCCAAACGTGGGTGAAAGTCTATGGTTGAACAAGTACGTCTCTGAGAACACATCCGGGTTAAATGATTATTGACAGAAACTTCCTCTTCAGGCTTCCCACTCAGTCAACAAACGCATTAAGATGGATTTCCACTGTCGCGTAAGTTTACGTACGTTGGCAATGGGCGTGAATTTGCGTGCGTAAACAGAATAGAGAAAATATACAGACGGCTTGCCTCTGCGGAAAAAGTTGAAAGTGGTTTAACTTTTTTCGGCGGACGCAAGCCATCTATACGATATTCTCAAACTTTAAGAAAACCAATTATAAGTAGACCCTCATCGCTTATGTTAAAACTCAACGCTTAGATTTGAGCTCTTTCATATTAATTTCAATTCACAAAGCTACCTTAAAACACTCATTGAGGCTAGATGAACTTTCCATACTCCCTTTTTTAGCTTCAACGCGATCATACTAAACTATTCAATTTCTTGCCATCATGTGTCTTTGTTATAATTCTAACATAATTTAAATGAAGTCATGATCCGTTTTATTCGTATAAATTACTTCAAAACGGAGGAGGAATAAAAATAGGAAAATTTCCCGCTGTAGTACAGCTGCGGGGTTATAGACAGAGTTGCGCTCCCAAGGGAGTGATCGCACTCTTTCCATGCAACGAAGGCAAACTTTTAACGTTTGTTCTCTAGACAACATGAAAGGTAATTTATTGCGAGTATTTCTCTCTTGCACTGAACAATACTGTTACAGTATAAATCGTATGATAGAACACATCGTGTGTCTGGAGCAAAACATGCGGCCGGCAACCGTCTGTGACAATGATTGACAGAAGCTTCCTGTACAAGCTTCCCACTCAGTCAACAAACGCTTTTAAATCGCGATATTTAATATCTCAATAAATATTCTCCGACTTTAAGAAAACTAGGATATTAAACCCGCCTCACAAGAACTGCAAATAAAAGATCAATTCCACAGTAAAAACATAAAATAATTTGTAACTTGTTCTAGCAAGAGAAAATATTTTTATATTGGTCAGTCTATCCCTGCTAATAAAACAGAAACAGTGACCGGCATGAATGTTTAATTAGTTCGTGCAGACGACAGACTCTTGAAGTTTTCTGAAGTATCCTGTTCAGTCTTCCAAGAAACAGAGACCCTTAATATATAAACCGACAGCTCGTGACTTGTAAGGCCGACTGTTTTGAGAATCAGCTTCTGACTTGGTTTATAAACTATATATGGTGGTTTGTTTTGAAATAATGTTTGCACCCGTGGCTTGAATACTGCTGAGTCAAACATGGAGAACAGTGTCGAAAAAAGAGAGAAAGTGCGTGGTGAGGGAAGGGAGAAGACAGGAAGTTATAAAAAGGGAATGCTACACAGAAAGACGCCGTGGTAAACAGAATAACTTAACAACAATATATTACATTTATTTATGCATTTTATTTCTTCCTAATCAGTAAGACAATTACAAATAACTACAAAATGCGTTGTATAAAGAGCCAAGGAGCGGTTACAAAGTTTCTCAAATATATATTTACACTTTTGAATTAAATTAAACGGTACGTAATAGTATTACAATTTTACAACTATACAGTTTTGAACTAGATATTATTTACAAGTTTCAGGTCGACTGTACAGAAGTATCATTACTTGCTAAAAGTTCCATTTTACAGATAAAAGGCGTGTCCTTCAATTTTACGTACAACATTAAAAACAACTGATACCGTAATGTATATTTACAGGACGAGATGAACAGTTTTCGTTATTTGGCAGCCCGGAGAGGACACGTAACAAATTATAATTTAACCGAGTCCGAGTTCAGACAAAATAAATTTACGAATCACAGTAACTTTTTTGACCGTTCGATGATAAACAACACGCTTAGCAAACTAGTAGAAAACCGAACGGACTAGATTTTAGTTGCATCTTTTTACGGACCGTTCTATCTCCTTATATCTGAAAGGAGTCCTACCGGGCGACACGATTACGAGACTGCACTGCACTAAAGCAGCGAAGGAGATTCTTAAGACCTTGACAATAATTCCCACTGAAAATAAAACAGATGCAAGGGTTTATGGCACAATATGCGTTAGCCATAAAAAAAGGAAACAATGGCGAAGTATGTGAAGCCACAAGACCATGTCAGGTTGTCAGCCAAGAGGATCAGAATCAGGCCAATACTGGCGGGCAACCAGCATACTGCAAATCCCAACACGATAGCAATGGACATCTTCAGCACATTTCGTTCCCTTTTCGCGCGTTGTTGTCCAGCGTTGACCGACGGCTCGCCTGGAGTCTTCTTTGACTTAAGCTTTACAGCAATTATGGTGTACAGTATGGCTATCAACACCAAAGAGATATAGAAGGATATAACATATAATGCTAGTTTGTAATTTTGAAAGGACGAGGACTCTCCAAAGACTTCATTCCACTGCAGCGCACACGCCAGCCCTCTTGGATATTCAACAAGTTTGTAGGCGAAGAGATCTGGGGAGTTGATAGCCATCGCGACGATCCAAGTGGCGAAAATAAAGAAGGGGCACAGCTTTGAACTGATTAGTGGGGAACGAAGGGGAAATACCACAGCACCAAATCGATCCACTGCTATCAGAACCAGGCTCTGAACAGACACACCGATAGAGACACAAGGTAAGAAGACGGACAGCTTACATAAGGCATCGCCAAGAGGACCACTGATCAGCCAGGAGTCGACGTACACCTCTCTTAGAATCTGCGGGAACCGGAAAATTGGATACAGCAGATCCGACATGGCCATGTTCGCTATTAAATAGTTGATGGGTTTTCTCAGAGTTTTCGTCTTGTAGACAATTATTCCGATGAAGGAATTCCCGGCCAGCGAAAGAAGAGAGAGCAGACAGTAAGCAATGGATTTTCCGATTTTTTCTGCTGTAGGATTGAAGCAGTTGGATGGCTGTGTTCCATTCATCGCTGTGTTCAGGTCTGCCGACATTCTCGCGGTTTCTTATTCAGCTTTTTCTCCCACAAATTATTTTTCATCTGGTTTGTTTTCAAGGAAGCACCACGCTATGTTCTACAGAAGGCGGGATAATCTTTGGGCTTGAGGTCATTTATGCGCAAATAATTAATAATTTAAAACATGACAGCGTAAAAAAGCAGGTAAATTAATTATTGCCGATGTAATCTGAAAACCGTGCGAGAAAAATGAACAGCCATTACCTTATGATCATGAAGTGATGTAGAAAATTTCCATGATTCGGTGAAAGGGCGATTTTTCGAGATACTCAAGTTCCACGATTTGCGGAAATTTAATTTCCTTACTTTGTTTAATGATTTAAACTTGGTTTTCTTTTTTTGCAAATACTAAAGTAAGGAACTTGCCTTTTATTGTTATGGTAATGCAGTAAATAAGAAATGCGGTTATTTTTGGAAAGGGTGATTCTAGAAGCTAAGTAAGCCTCTACTATAAAATATCTAATATTTGTTACGGTTCTCTTAAACTATAGACATTGTTTTCTGCCAAGTTTGATCTACTAAACCCTTTCTGTGTTAATTTAAAAAAGAAAGGGAAATGTTGGTGTACTGATGCAGCGAATTATTACCTCTAACGGAAGCCTCTCAAGATAATCTAATATACAGAGGTAATTTGACTTGCATCAAGATTTTGACAGTTATGTCTGCTGTACTTTTCTCACTATATATTTAATGATCAGTGGCCTTACTCCAGATTATCTCATGTATTAATTTGAGAAATTAATACTTTGGTTCTTCAAATAAACATCAGTGCATTTTCAAGCGATGTTAAAACGGACATGAAAAACCTTACCCCGCGTTTGTTTCAACGGCCTGTTACCATATTGTACTTTAGGGTCCTTTTGTTAGTTTACAGCTGGTTAAGGTGGCTTCACTGCACGCGCCGGAAGTTAAGTGAAACATAACTTTTTTGAAGAACGTACGAGATTGCTTGACTTGCATTTTACTTTTCCATGCTGAGTCGTTTGAATGAGCTTCTGACAGAACTATTACATTCCTTTACAAATTTCAATTCCGAAAAACATTCTCATTTGGCCATAAAGCAACAGTTTTGCAAATACTGCTTTAAATTAGGCAACAGAAGCGGACACCCTCGGGAAGCAGAAAAAGTTCGGTCCGCAACTGGGAGCTGGCCGCTTACGGGAAATATGTAAAACAGAGTTTGTATAAGGTAGAGTTCAAACGGAATTTTGTCCACTTACGAGAGTGTTCGCTCAGAGAGCTCAGTTCGACATTCTTCAAACAAGTAACGTGTTATTCTTGCATAAGAAATAAATTAGAAAGAGGAGCATTCAGCGGGGTAATACGGCTGGGTATTTTTACTAGTCACGTCAGTTTTTTTTTATTTTTTCGAGGCTTTGTTTATTATACGACATTATTATTTCCTTAATGAAATCTACGCTTTTAAACAGTGTTTTCCGTAGCGCACTGCGGTCAGGAGGATTAAGAAGAGTGTATGGTCTCATAATTATTATTTCGCCTCATTAAATATATCGCGATTTTTTTTTTTTTTCAATCGCGAAAAACGAAAATTAGGTGCAAAGTACGAAAGACTAAATCCGCTGTCAAAGGGGCCAACATTTTTATCATTATTTAATAAGTTGCGATCAGGGTTTTATTTTAGTCTGTAAAAAATGTACATTCTTAGTCTTGAACTCTGCTTATTTCCCAAAACACTGTCGTGTAATGTAATGGCCTCTATTAAGCCCCCCTCTTTATTAAGCCCCCCCCCCCTCTAATAAGCCCCGCCTTCTTGAGACCTAAAATTAAATAAACCCCTTGGGGGGTAAACTCGAAATGTAATTCATATAAACATGAAAAAACAAAACATTTAATAACATGTATCAGCTTGAGCACAAACACTCAAATTTGGTTCCAAATCAAACTGATTTAAACCTGAACACTTTATAAGATCATTTAACTATACCAGTAAAAACCAGAAATGACCTGTGCCACTCACACAACAATATTTCAAATAACAAGTAAATTTTTTTCAACAAATAAAAATTTTTGGGGTTAGCTGCACTTTAATCTTGGAGAATGAAGGAACGACAGTTCACAAAACAAAACAAATTGCTTCTTTGTTAAATATCTAACAATGCAAATGGATACTCAACATAAGTGCACAAAACTACAACAACTGAAACAGCCATTTAATTTTAAGGAAGACTGTGAGCAGTCTTGTTAATTTACATAGATACACATGCGTTTCGACTCTTGCCAAAAATCTGAACAAAACAGTTTGACACTCGCAGTCTAATTAGGTTATAAATGATAGACTATTTTTTGCTTTTTCTGCCATTGTGAAATAGTGCAATATATGATGCAAGTGTCAAGTTGGTAGAAAATTTACAGACAAATCCACGGAAAACTTAAAACACCACTGCATCTTCCCAGCATATCTATACTTCACAAATTTGATTATTACATAACTAGTATTACTGCGTATTTCAATAACACACAAACTCTGAAGTTTACAAAACCCAACTAACAAATGAAATGGATCAAATCTACCAATCACAACCCATTGACCCATGAACCCGTTTAAGTGAACTACTGTTTCCTGAGAGTCCCATAAGAAGACTGACGGCAGTGAAAAATGCTACAAACCATGTGATTGAACGTGAAACTGTGAGAGTTGGCAGGTCTGCATTGTTATCCACATTTGAACTTCATTAAATTTGCCATGTCATCTAATACATGCAATAAATAGAGGTTATTCAGCGGAAAGTTGTGTAATACGGCAGGGTATTTTTACGAGTCAGTTTTTATTTTTTCGAGCCTTTAGGCGAGAAAAAATAAAAACTGACTCGTAAAAATGCCCTGCCGTATTACACAACTTTCCGCTGAATAAATTGTTTTATTATACGACATAATATATTTCCTAAAATAAAGGCTTTCAACAGTGTTTTCCGTAGCGCGCGGTCAGGGGGACTGAGACCCGTTGAATACGGTCTCATATTTGCTCTCCTCTTTGTGCGTATTCGCACTCTAAAACGTCATGTCGTATAATAAAAGGACTTATAAAACCCAAAGATCACAAGCAATGATCATGACTATGCAAGTACCTTGCATTTAGCTAAAACATCTCTGAATATTCGCAGACGAGAAATTTCGAAAAATTCGTTACCTAATAAATTATTATTAAGTGTACAGCGTTTCCATGTGTTTTTATCAATGTCATACACCTGCAGTGACACTTCGTCTTCAATCTCCTCATTTTGAAATATACCAACAACATATATTTTGGCCTTTGAAACTCACCACGCTTGCATGGTATCTTGGTGCAACCAGACTTGGAATGCTGGTCCACTTCTTGGTAGCGAGATCATACATTTCACAGGGATCTCCACTTGTGGAATGCGGGTCAAGACCTCCAAACACAAATATTTTTCTGTTTAATGACAGTGCCACCAGCACCTGCTCTCTTTGCAAGGGTAGAAGGAAGTTTTATCCCAGGCGATGTTTATGGGATCAAACCTTTCAACAATGTCCAGATAATTTAAACTAGAATCAATGCCTCCAATAGCATACAAATAAGTTCCATCAGCCACTGCACACACATGTGATCTGGGACTACTCAGGTAAGAGACTTCCTGCCACCGATTTGTATCAGGATTGTATTTCTCTACAGTGTTAATCCAGGTCACATTCTTGTCTCGTCCACCAACAACATACAAGAAACCCTGGAGTGTAACAGCAGCTAGACACTGGTTTCGCATTTTCAGGAGTCTTTGCTGGAACCCATAGGTTATGTGATGGCTCATAACACTCTGCTGTGTTGCCTTTTTGCCGGCGCTTGCATCCTCCAATGATAAACAACTTATTGTGAAGCGAACCGATGCTATAATGATAAGGACCACATGTGCATGTGGGATAATCAGGATAAACTATGTATGGATAGCATGTCAGCCAGCTCATACCACTTGTTTTCAGATGGAATGTAACACAATGTTGCCTCTTCTCCACAGGCAAACTATAGCATCTTCATGGGTCTTAAGACAATCTCTCGGAGACTGAGAAAAAAAGCACTTGTCCGTACCATCAGAAACCTCTTTCATGCATCTGATAGAAACTCGGTACATGCTGTACTGGCTTTCACCAATGGATGCTGCAGGATTAATATTGAACACATAGTTGCGTGACACATAGATAGAACGAAACATGGCGGAATAACTGCAAAAAATCTTGATCTTCCTTGTTCCTATTCTTCTCCATCCACTTTACAATCACTTGAAAAACTTCTTCCTCCTCTTTCACGATTGATTTCATCACTTGAAATCCATTCTTTGATTTCTTTGCTGGACAGATTCAGAAAATCTTCAGTTCCAGCTACAGCAACAAAGTTTTGCAAGAATGAAATCCATCGCTCCCTTCAGTAGCTCTTCCCACTGGTACTTCATGGCAAAATAATAAGCCATGATACAATTGGAAACATCCAGCGCTTGTAAAATGAATTTACCCGACAAAGCTTTTAGACTTGGAAATCAGGAAATAATCTGCTTGTGCAAACAATTCATATGCATTCCCTTCAGTAACCTCAACATGTCCTGTGTACAGATACTCCAAGACTTCTTCCATCACAGCTTTGCTCGTCTCTTCTAATCGGATCACTCCTTCTTTCTTGTCTTTCATGTCACTGTTAAGAGCTTTGTAAAAGAACGGACTTGCTGCACATAACACGATTCTGTGAGCTTTCAAAATGAGCTTGATCTTCACTGGAGCCAACTTCTAGAATCACATTACAGAAATGTTCGTTCCTTCGCTGAATATCGAGGCGTTTCATCATTTCTGAACAAAATGGATGTTCCTCAGAGTCTGCAATTGGTTCAAGTAGAGAATCCATGAGCAGGCTGATGAAATAAAACTGATTTTGGAACGATTGCAAATGAAATGAACCACAGAGAAAATCCCTTGTTGTGACAGCCGCTGTACAAAGTAGAGCCCGCAGACAGAGTAGTTCCCAGATCTGCTCCACCGCAAGTATTTTTCGCGGAAATTCGTTTTTCCATTTTTCCCGGATTTTTTTTGTGTGTGAATTATTTTCACGAACAGACAAATATAGACATATTTGCTGTCAATATATATGGATGACGAGAGTACTGAAATGATCATAACAATATTTTACAACGAACAGTGAAGAATCACAGGAAATCAGTGATATTGAACTGAAAAAATAAATCAAAGCATACTGGTACTGTAAACTCTTCTCACCTCAGTAATGATGAAAACGTTTGGTCATTATAATATCAAGCGACCAATGGGGTATTTGCTGGTTCCCTCTGTGCTTTTCTATGTTGTGTGGTTTCATAAAATATCCACCTCCCCTCCCCCTCCCCATGGAAGTTTTTTTTGGTTTGAAACCCCACCCCCTTGAAAACTGTTTAGCTTCATACTTTCCTTTCAAAATTATGGCTTTTGAGACCCCTCCCCCAGGGAATTTCCATGACCTTCCTTGGGGTGGGTATGGATATTTTCTGGAATCACACACAGTGTTGTATAATATTTTCCTATTTCTCCCTGTTCCCATTTTCTCGGGAATCCACATCCCGCTTTCTTTCCCACCTCCTGACCCCTTTATTCCCAGGTTCCCACTCTCTCCCCCCCCCCCCCCCCCCCCCCCCCCGGCCATGTTGAGTCATGCAAAATAACCAAGGTAGGTAGTGACATGATGTACTGGTAAGCGGATTATGAACAAGCCTGAAGCCTGCATATGACTAGTAAAGTACAGTGGTGCTGACCAAAAGAAATGCAGCCTCTGGTAAAGATATCGCTCAATATCTGAAGTCTGACATCCCTGTGTTTCTAAAACAAGAGATCTGGCAAGAAACAACACGCTAGCCAATAATTATTTGAGTTCTATGTTGTGTTGTCCTCTGTATTCAATTTTTTTTTCTCAATATTTTTCACCACACACCTCCACTAGTCATTGATAAACTGCTCTAAAAATGCTAAAATAAATTTTATTACATCAAATAAATTTTGAAGTTCACAAAATAAAACAAATTGCTTGTAATCTTGTTTGTGCAATATCTACCAGGTTCTGCAAATGGATACTCCACAAAAGTACACAAAACTACAACAACTGAAACATAAATTTATTTAGACTGCGAGCAGTCTGTCCTAATTTACCTAGACCACTCTCGTAAGTGGCGTGACCACCTCGGGAATTACCACCTCGGTCTTTTAATCCTTTGTAGTGTCTAGTGCATGCGCAATAGAACACCATGGAAGAGTGGTACAAATGGATTAACTACTTCAGATATAACACGAGATGTGAGGTTACCTGATAAGGAATTCACAGAGAGTTCCATTACATGACCGGTTACATGAAGTAAAGAATCAACAACAACAACTGAAACAGACATTTAATTTTAAGGTAGACTGTGAGCAGTCTGTTGCCAATTTGCATATATACACATTTCCACTCGCGATAAAGCTTGGTTTTCATATGTTGGGAAATCCCAGACCATCTGGGATTTTGTTATTGACCGTCCCAGACATTCCCGACTTATGAAAACACGACAAGGTAGATGTCTCCCATTGTCTCCCTGAGTCAGGAATGTCTGAGACAGTCGGGAAATAACAAAATCGCCGATGGTCTGGAATTTTCCCAACATATGAAAACCACGTTTTAAGATCTGAGGAAAACAGACTGACTGCTCGTAGTATAAAACCCAACTAATGTTGTGTCGTCACGCAAGGCAAGCGTTGCGTGATGACACAAATAACAGCTACAATCCAATTTCCAGAGATAAACGTATAATAAATGCAACTCACTGGTTGAATATAATTTGAGAACGTGAAGGATTTTAAAAATTTAAATTAAAGTTCTATATCAAATATGTAAAATTTCTATATTTTATTATATGGCAGGGCATTTTAAGAAATAATTTCTTTTTTAAACCTTTAGCTGAGAAAAAAAAAATGTTTCCACTATGGCATTAAGGATTTTAAAAATTGACAGACATGCCAACTTCAAAAACCAGTAAACCTGAAGGAATCTCCAATGGAATTTGCTAATTCTTTCCCAGGGTAATTAGCACACTTGTACATGTTCGTATTTCATAGGAACATGGTTGGAAAACTTATAGCCAGGTTTCACTTGAAAACATTGGACCAAGAGCTACAATACAGACAAATAAATCCTTGACTCCTGAGCATTTTTGTTTTTCATACCGGTATAGCTATGATGATAACCTAAATTGTATAGCAGTTTCCAGATGTTTTGTTCATCATGAGATTTGGAGGTCAAACTGTGAGAGTTGGCAGGTCTGCATTGTTTACAATCCACCGTACAGAAAAAGATGGCGACTGGTACATTTACCCATAATTCTTAGTGCACAAAAACCCTACAAACACTGATAAAAATGCACAGAAAAAGTTCTAAAAACTTCAAACCTACAATGAGTTGCCAAAATGGTTGAGACACTCTCTTCAAAAACAGGATTTCATTTCAAAAGCATGTCTTCGTTTGAAAAATAAACAAATAATTTCATTTCTAACCCCCCCTCCCCCTTTCAGTGTTGTTTCTATATGGTTTGAATGTATTCCCGACATTTTGACAACATTGATAAGGGGGGGAGGGAGTGTACAAGGTATAATTTTTAAAATGTCTGAAGTTGTCCTCTTAACGAAGAGTGTCTCAACTCTTTATGCAAACAATTTGTCTCATTGGGTTATCAATACAATTACCGATTGCGAAGAGATTAGCCGATGAAAAAAGCCCAAAATTGTACCAATAAATAGGAAAATAATTGTTTATCACAGTATTACCAGTAAGGAATTGTAATTTAACAAACGAAGTGAAAAAATCGTGGCTTTCAAA
Source organism: Desmophyllum pertusum (assembly GCA_029204205.1). Classification (NCBI taxonomy): domain Eukaryota; kingdom Metazoa; phylum Cnidaria; class Anthozoa; order Scleractinia; family Caryophylliidae; genus Desmophyllum; species Desmophyllum pertusum. The sequence goes on from MU827439.1 coordinate 18,827, forward strand.
CATTTGAAATTCGATTTTTAACTTCATTTGTCACGCGCTCAGTCACACAATTTTCAACACTTCAAATTACGTAACATGTGGATATCGCGTGACGAACACGTTTAAGCTCGCAATAACGCATTTCTTTCTGCCCATCACAATGTAAAACAGTCAATGGAAAGAGAAAGCTGTCTTAATAAATTTCCACAAACGAAAAAAGCTCTATCTATTTTAAATAAAATTTCCGCACGGTCTACACAATTTGGACGGTCAAACACATAGGTAAATAAAGTAAGATGATATATTTTATATATTTATCGCTGTAGACCGTAGACCGTTGTAGACTGCGGGGGTGGTATTTATTTCACTCAGCTCCGGAAGATGTCAGAAATGTAGAGATGAGTTATTGCAGTTTAAAACAAAGAAAGCAAGACATTTCAGCTTCAGCAAACGGCTTCGGGTTGAAAAAAAATCCGAATTAGTCAGTAGGCATACCTGCCTCACAGCGACTCGGGTAAATCCCTAACAGAAGTGCCTTCTGGTTTGGTCCCGCCATGCGTTCGCATTTAGTTTCCATCTCGTACACCTTCGCTATACTCGGAGTAAGTTGCATATCCCTTAAGGAAGTCCATACGAGGACGGTAGTAATAGTTTTAATCAAACTACACATAACAGCTGTGCGCGTGGAATATAATAACTCAGCGTAATTGTACTTATCGCTACGAATACAACAAAAATGACCTGTGAGATTTCAGCTAGATGTCAAAAAAATAACAAATTTGAAATATTTTCAACAATTGGGTACCATGTGCATTTGATTTAATGAATTGGACTATCAGAAATATGCTTTATAGTTTTCCCTTCGCGTTTCTTATTTCACATGCTGTGCTCTACGTGTCTACAACTGCGCAATAAACGCTTATCTCTTCAATCTAGTTGCGCCTCTTGAGTCAACGGGTACGTAAATATACCTTTTTATCGCCAATTTAGATTATAGATTTACTAATTTCGTCATTACAAATAAATCAAAGCGTAATATGGCCCGGCAATTGCACTACTGATCAACTAGCGCATATTGTTCAACGCGCACCCCTTGCCAAAGATAATTGGAGGCAATTACGTCAAAACCAAAAATGCCAAAAATGCGCTTTTCTATTGTGCCATTTTGAAACGCGCAAAAGTATATAAATGAAATACTGTTTTTTAAAACCGATACATTGAAAAGACAAAGTACACCAAATTTCATCTCTACTGAAAAATCAAAACAACAGTACTTGAGGGTTACAGTACTCAGACAATGAGTTGCAAAATGGTTGAGACACTCTCTTCAAAAACAGGATTTCATTTCAAAAGCATGTCTTCGTTTGAAAAATAAACAAATAATTTCATTTCTAACCCCCCCTCCCCCTTTCAGTGTTGTTTCTATATGGTTTGAATGTATTCCCGACATTTTGACAACATTGATAAGGGGGGGAGGGGGTGTACAAGGTATAATTTTTAAAATGTCTGAAGTTGTCCTCTTAACGAAGAGTGTCTCAACTCTTTATGCAAACAATTGTAGCATACACAATGTTGTTAGTACTGGGACAAATATTTTCACAGAAAAATGGCTTTCTATGTGCCTATTGGCTGTGTTAGGTTCGCAAGGTATTGTGTTAAAATGTACAGCCACCATCTTTTTCCGTTCGGTGGATTATTATTAGTACTAAGGGAAAGTTCATTTAATATGGAAAGGGGGGGGGGGGGGGGGGGGGGTGTGGGTATGAAGACGTTGAGGGGGCCCCTGAAATGGCCCTGAGTGTGTAAAGGGTGGCTGTGGCTGTGGCTCCTACGGCACTCGTATCAAGTTATAAAGGCGTACAACCCCCCCTTTCAGAAAATCCTGGATCCGCCCAGGTTGCAGTTGCTTCGCTGCGAGTATTTTTAGAAAGAGTTCACTCGGGGGAAAACGAAGGTCTCTGTTAACCTGGGATTCAAAATAGCTGTTGATATGATCGTTATACATGTACTATAATGTTTCTGGTTTTGGAGCTTGTGATTGTGTGTGCTGCTGGGGAAGGGCTCTGAAATTTCAGTAATACTGGTTGGGGGGGGGGGGGGGGGGGCTTTGAAAAATTTGATGGCAAAATGAAGGGGGGCCTTGAATTTCCTCATATTAATCATATTGAACGAACTTTCCCTAAGTCTGGTTTTTTGAGTATAATTAAATTTGCTATGTCATCTAATACATAATGTAATAAAATATAGATTATTACATGGTAAGAGCTTGATATCGTTTTTATTCACGAGTTTTTAATCCATATCGCGAACGAGCGATATGGCATTAAAAACGAGTGAATAAAAACAATATCAAGCTCTTGTGATGTTCGACAGTCTTCAGAAGGCTTTGAATGATCTTGGGCTATACAACCAGTGAAGTGATATCGGATCATTCACTAGTGAAGTGATATCGTATCACTTCACTGATGGTATGGATTTTATTCATGGCTTTATCACACTGATATCCACACGTAATATGTAATAAAAGAACTTATGAAACCTAAAGATCATAAGCAATGATTATGACTATGAAAGTACCTTGCATTTAGCCAAAACATCTCTTAGTATTCGTAGAGTAGAAATTTTGAGCCATTCGTCACCTAGTGAATAATCTGAACAGCGTTTCCATTTGTTTTTATCAATGTCATAAACCTGCAGTGCCCCTTCTTCTTCTCCACTCTGCTCATTTTGAAATTCACCAACAGCATATATTTGGCCTTTGAAACTCACCGCGTTTGCAAAGCTTCTAGGTGCGACCACACTTGGAATGCTGGTCCACATGTTGGTAGCGGGATCATACATTTCACAGGGATCTCCAGCTGTTGAATCTGGGCTTAGGCCTCCAAACACAAACAATTTTTCTCTAATGGCCACACCACAAGCATACTGTGCTCTCTTTGTAAGAGTTGAAGGAAGTTTATCCCAAGTATTGTTTATAGGATCAAACCTTTCAACAATGTTCAGGTATTCGCCAGTCTTGCTCATGCCTCCAATAGCATACAAATAAGTTCCATCAGTCACTGCACACACACATGATCTAGGACCACTCAGGGGAGATACTTCCTGCCACCGATTTGTATCAAGGTTGTATTTATGTACAGTGCTAACACGTTTAAAGTCCTTGTCTTTCCCGCCAACAACATACAAGAAACCCTGGAGTGTAACAGCAGCTGAAAAATCGGTCACTGTGTCAGGAGCCTTTGCTGGAGTCCATAGGTTATGTGATGGGTCATAACACTCTGCTATGCTGGCACTAGGATCCATGCATCCTCCAATGATGAACAATTTACTGTGAAGAGAACTCATAGCACAACAATCAAAAAAATGTGTGGATAGCATGTCAGCCAGCTCATACCACTTGTTTTCAGAAGGAATGTAACACAATGTTGTATTTTCTCCACAAGCAACTATAGCATCTTCATGGGTCTTAAGACAATCTCTTGGGGACTGAGAAAAAAAGCACTCATCTGTACCATCAGAAACCTCTTTCATGGCATCTAATAGAAATTTTGTGCACGCTGTACTGGCGGTCACAAATGGATGCTGCAGGATAATATTGAACACATAGTTGCGTGACACATAAATACAACGAACATGGCTCAATAACGGCAAAAAATCTTGATCTTCCTTGTTCCTATTCTTCTCCATCCACTTTACAATCACTTGAAAAACTTCCTCCTCCTCTTTCACGATGATTTCATCACTTGAAATCCATTCCTCGATTTGTTTGCTGCTCAGATTCAGAAAATCTTCACTTCCAGCTGCAGCAACAAAGTTTGCAAGAATGAAATCCCTTGCTCCCTTCAGTAGCTCTTCCCACTGGTACTTGATGGCAAAATAATAAGCCATGACACAATTGGAAACATCCAGTGTTTGTATAATGAATTTGCCCGACAAAGCTTTTAGACTTGGAATCAGCAAATAATCTGCTTGTGCAAACAATTCGTATGCATTCCCTTCAGTAACCTCAACATGTCCTGTGTACAGATAGTCCAAGACTTCTTCCATCACAGCTTTGCTCGTCTCTACCAGTCGGATCACTCCTTCTTTCCTCTCTTTCATGTCACTGTTAAGAGCGTTGAAAAAGAACGGACTTGCTGCACATAACACGATTCTGTGAGCTTTCAAACGAGCTTGATCGTCACCGGAGCCAACTTCTAGAATCACATCACAGAAATGTTTCGTTCCTTCGCTGAATATCGAGGCGTTTCATCATTTCAGTACAAAATGGATGCTCCTCTGAGTCTGCAATTGGTTCAAGTAGAGAATCCATGAGCAGGCTGATGAAATAAAACTGATTTTGGAACGATTGCAAATGAAATGAACCACAGAGAAAATCACCCTTCACAACTTGTCGTGACAGCCGCTGTACAAAGTAGAGCCCGCAAACAAAGTAGTTCCCAGATCTGCTCGCGGGCTCTCGCGGGCAAGTATTTTTCCCGCAAAGCGCAAATTCGTTTCCTCGTTTTCCCCGGATTTTATTTATTTTTTTAATTACTACAATGGACACTTTTCGTCTGCAGCTCGATCACGAACGGACAAATATAGATTCAATCAAACTCGTCCCCAGGGCCATCTCCGCTTTCAAGATGGCGGTGCCATCTTGAAAGCGGAGATGGCCCTGGGGACGAGTTCTGTAAATATTATGTGGATGACAAGAGTACTGCTCATTTGGGTCCTCATGCATGATGATTGTGATTACCATATTGTTGTGGTTGAAACTACAGATGTGGTGGGAGGGGGGCACATGGGCCTCTAAACTTCTCGCTTTCCGTAAAATTTTGTCCCTGGTTCCTGCTCATTCCTTAGAAGCTCCTTCCTCTTTGTGGTTCCAAAAAATATCCATTACCCCTCCCCCAAAGAATTTCCAATGACCTTCGTTGGGGTGGGGTATGGATATTTTTCTGGAACCGCACACAATGTTGCATAATATTTTCCTATTTCTCCCTATTCAGGCCACCTTGGAAATCCTGTTTCCAACCCTCTCTCAGTCCCACCTCCTGTAGACTTCCTGTCCACTAGCTTTACCCGCGGGTTCTCACTCCCAGCCGGTCCCGCCATGTTGAGTCATGCAAACACCACACACCGTCACCTCCACAAGTAGGTGCGGATCCAGACCGGTTTCCACCGTTTTGCAGAAATCAGTCAGATTTTTAAAAATAATTTAATATCTATTAATTATTTATATATACAAGGAAAATGGAAATGGCAAACATCCTGTCCGAATGACTCAAAATCGTGGGAAATGGCATTTTAGAGAGTGAAAATTTTTAACGGGAACATGCCCCAGAAGGGAGCGTCTAGCTTGTTCAGCGTTAAGACTCTAGGAAACCAGTCAACTTTTTTCCTGGATCTGCACCTGACAAGTCATTGATAAACTGCTCTAAAAATTCTGAAATAAATTTTATTGCATCAAATAAATTCATTTTTATTAACCACTTCATTTATCAAAAGCATTTTTACATACTGAGCAAACTACCCTAAAAATTTCATACTGAACATACAAATGAGCTAAATTTATGATGACTCAAAATTGAAGAATATTGACATACAGTGAACTCTCTCTAAGACGGACACCATCGGGACCGGCACAAACTGTCCGTCTTAGAGAGCTGTCCGCTTTAAATAATACAGAGAGTTTAGATACAGTAAGTCATGACTGAAAAATGACACGCACGGAACAACACCAAGTGTCCATCTTACAGAGGTGTCCGTCTTACAGAGGTGTCCGTTAAGAGAGAGTTGACTGTAAACTCAAAATTTCATTCATGTAAACCTGAAAAACAAAACATGAACAGTCGAACCTCCGGTAAGCGGACACCCTTGGGGCCTGAGTGTCCGCTTAAGAGAGGTGTCCTCTTATGTGAGGTTAAAAATGTAGTACTTGTATGTAGCTGGGTACATGACTAAGTGTCCACTTACGAGGGTGTCCGCCTACGGGAGGTGTCTGTTAGCAGAGGTTCAACTGTATCAGACCTTGAGCACAAGCACTCAAATTTTGTCCAAAATCAAACCGATTTTGTATTAAATCTAAAACTGAACACTTTATTAAGTCATTTAATTATACCACTGTAAATACCAGAAATGGCCTGTGCCAGTCACACTACAGTACAGTCGAAGCTCTCCTTGCGACCACTCTCATAAGCGACCAGCTCTAGTTATGACCACCATTGTGAAACCCTGTTTTGAATTGTCACTCAAACGCTGTATTAGATAAAAGCTCTTGTAAGCGACCGCTCCCGTAAGCGACCGTGACCACCTCAGAAATTACCAACTCGGTCTTTTCCTTTGTTTGTGTCTAGTGGCATGCACACTAGAACACCATGGAAGAGTGGTACAAAAATGGATAACTACTTCATATAACATGAGATGTGAGGTTACCTGATAAGGTTTTCACTGAGGGTTCCATTACATGACCGGTTACATGAAGTAAAGGTTCAACAACAACAACTTACAACAACTGAAACAGACATTTAATTTTAAGGTAGACTGCGAGCGGTCTGTTGCTAATTTGTATAGATACACATTTCCGCTCGGGATAAAGCCTGGTTTTTCATATGTCCGGAATATCCCAGACCATCAGCGATTTTATTATTTCCCGACCGTCCCAGACATTCCCAACTTATGAAAACACGACAAGGTAACATGTAGGCCCAATTTCCACTGCCCTCTCAAGTCCGGTCTTCGTTCCGCCTTCGGGGGATGAGCGTCGGCTCATTTTCCTAAACAGCGGCTGGTAATTGCGCCTAACGACGCTGGTAATTGCGCCTAATGTCTTAGTCTCCTTTGCAGCCGTTATGTCTGGGACAGTTGGGAAATAACAAAATCCCTGATGGTCTGGGATTTTTCCCGACATATGAAAACCAGGCTTAAAGATCTGAGGAAAACAGACTGACTGCTCATAGTATAATAAGGTTATAAAATAATGATAGACTATTTTACATATTTTTTACATGTCAAGTCTGTAGAAAATTTACAGACAAATCCATGTAAAACTGAAAACACCACTGCATCTTCCCAGCATATCTACATTTCACAAATTAATGTGATCAGTACCACTTAGTATTACTGCGCCATTCAATAACACACAAACTGTAGATCTGAAGTTTACAAAACCCAACTAATGTTGTGTCGTCACGCAAAGCAAGCGTTGCGTGACGACACAAATAACAGCTACAATCCCATTTCCAGAGATGAGAAAGCATATAATAATTATTGCAACTCACTGGTTGAATATAATTTGAGAAAGTGAAAGATTTTAAAAATATCAAAATAATATCTGTTAATTTCTATAATTATATGGCTGGGCATTTTAAGAAATAATTTCTTGTTAAAACCTTTAGCTGAGAAAAAAAACGTTTCTACTAAATACATTGTTTATTACACGGCATTAAGGATTTTAACATTGTCAGACCTGCCAACTTCAAAAACCAGTAAACCTGAAGGTTCTCCAAATGGAATTTTGCTCATTCTTTCCCAGGGTAATTAGCACACTCGCATTTCATAGGGACATAGTTGGAAAAACTTATAGCCAGGTTTCACTTGAAAACATTGGACCAAGAGCTACAATACAGACAAATAAATGCTTGACTCCTGAGCATTTTGTTTTTCATACTGGAATAGTACGATAATAACCTAAATTGTATAGCAGTTTCCAGATATTTTGTTCATCATGAGGTTTGGAGGTCAAAATGTGAGATCGTAAGACAATACAACAAACCATGAGATTGACGGTCAAACTTTGAGAGTTGGTAGGTCTGCATTGTTTTCCATATTTGCACTTTTTAGTACAGTAAAAACCCGCAAGTAAGAACCTACAGTAGTTTTTAAGAACCTGTTAGGCTAAAATTTGCCAGTTAGACCTCCTCTATACAAGAACCTGTTTAGCCTAAAATTTGAAACAGGTTCTTATTTTCTAAAATCTATATAAAAAAAATGTGTACACTTGGGCAAATAAGATAGGTCAACATTTTGGATCCTCTTTGGAGACACAGGTGCCTTATCACTTACTTGGTATGCAGATTTTATATAAGGAATAGGCTGAATACCACTAAATCCTATTAGCTACAATGTAATTTTTTCTTCAGAAAATAAGAACCTATTTAAGAACCTAAATAGCCTAAATTTGTGCTAATTACCATTTATGTAAGAACCTATTTAGGCTAACTTGGGAAAATGCAGGTTCTTACATGTACTTGCGGGTTTTTACTGTATACCGTAATAATAACTTTGCTATGTCATCTAATGTATGTAATTGTGACCAGGTTCACAAAACGTGACAATCATGAATTACTCAGCATAAATTTAGGATTACATTTACTAGAAGTTATTTTCCTTCCTTTAATTAAATCTACCCACATAGTTTACCCCACAGGATTTGCATCAAGGATTTCCCCTATGTCACAAACACACCTAGTGTTAGAATCACAAGAATTTCCTTCTATTGTTTAATTTGTCATAAAAGAAAGTCGATTAGCTAGCTTAATTCAGTAGTTCAAAGTGTTCAAGACCTGCACTTTACCAGAGGACATCTTGGTCAAGAAAGTTCAATACTCTTTGTGATTCATTATACTCAGGATTAGGTATGTCACATTTGACCTTATCATGTAGTGTCTAATAACATAGCTTTAGTTCGGTTTTACAGATAACATGTACTTATCTTAAGTCAATTGTCTAGTCTTTGCTTGGATCCTTTGTTGATTCATGTCCAAATTGTAGAGTAGAATTCAGAGCACAAGTTGTATTCCTTTTACACTAAGGTTGATATACGTATTATGTTGGGCTTATTGTACTTTGCGAAACGAAACGAAACGAAACGAAACGAAACGAAACGAATTGAAAAAATCTGTACTTTGCGAATTGAAAAATCTGTACTTTTGCGAATTGAGAATCTGTACTTTGCGAATTGAGAATCTGTACTTTGCGAATTGAAAATCTGTACTTTGCGAATTGAAAATCTGTACTTTGCGAATTGAAAAATCTGTACTTTGCGAATTGAAAAATCTGTACTTTGCGAATTGAAAATCTGTACTTTGCGAATTGAAAAATGCTATTGCTGGTATATAAAATTAAGTCTATTTACTCTAAGATGGCACTTCTTTTCAATTCTTGGCTTTCACGTGACGTCATCAAAATTCTAAAATCCAGAATCGCAAGGCCCCTGAGTTTTTATCCCTCACTGGCTATTAGACGTCCTTAATACATATCTTGTTGAAGGTTTTTAGCTCGATAGCATTCGCCGTCTTTAAGATAGAGCATTTTGAATTTCGGAGTTTTCACGCCACACGAGATCAAAGATGGCCGCCAGAAGGCCGTCACGTATACTTAAAAAAATACTTCATCTTGTGATTTTTAACAATCTGAACAGTTGAGATTTTGCGAGAAGTGTTTATTTTTATTATTTATTTCCTTTTATATTTCAGGGATTTCTCATTTCGCAAAGTACAGATTCTCAATTCGCAAAGTACAGATTCTCATTTCGCAAAGTACAGATTCTCAATTCGCAAAGTACAGATTTCTCAATTCGCAAAGTACAGATTTTCAATTCGCAAAGTACAGATTTCTCAATTCGCAAAGTGCAGATTTTTCAATTCGCAAAGTACAGATTTCTCAATTCGCAAAGTACAGATTTCTCAATTCGCAAAGTGCAGATTCGCAAAGTACAAATTCGCAAAGTACAATAAGCCATTATGTTGCACAATACAGTATTTGAGTTCAAGGGTGAAATTAGATATTTCACTGGTAGTCTATATGCTTTGTTTAGTTCAACTGTGATGACAGATGTTGTCCTGTCATAGTTTATAGTTTTCTTAGTTTGTGTTAAATAGTCATTTTATGAATTGCTCTTATAGCTTCTTATGATTAGTTTAATTCATTGCTTGTTTTGTTGAGCTATCATTTTGTATTTTGGGATATTTTAATCGTTTTCACTTAGCTCACATTTAGTTCTAAGAATAGCTATTATGTCTATTTAGACAAGAGGATTATCTTATTTTATGTCACGCTTGCTTTTGTCATTGTCATGCAATATTTGAAATTGTCTTGTTTACTGAAATTTAAGTGTATGACTATTGCAAGACTCATGCTCAATATTATTTGTTAATTATTTGTTACTATATAGCTATTATTTTCGTTTTCTTATTGTAATACTTTTAGTGATTTATTATTGTAAATTTATTCTTTTCAGTTTGCAATCGCCCTCTTTTTTCTCTTTTGTATAAACTCCTGCACAAATAAATATTATTGTGGCTACAAGTTTGTCTCGTTGTTCACATAACAACACCCGAACCTGCCTCGGTCACATAATAAAAACCCAAACATCATAAGCAATTAATAATCTGAAAGTACCTTGCATTTAGCCAAATCAACTCTTAATATTCGTAGAGTAGAAATGTTAACAAATTCATCACCATCTAGTAAATTATCTGTACAGCGTTCCCATTTGTTTTTATCAATGTCATACACCTGCAATGACATTTCTTCTTCACTCTGCTCATTCTGAAATTCTCCAAAAACATATATTTGGCCTTTGAAACTCACCGCGCTTGCAGAGTGTCCTTGGTTCAACCACACTTGGAATGCTGCTCCACATGTTGGTAGTGGGATCATACATTTCACAGGGATCTCCAGCTGTCGAAACCGGGTCAAGACCTCCAAACACATATACTCTTTCTCGTACAGCTGCACCACAAGCAGTTGCTCTCTTTGCAAGAGTTGAAGGAAGTTTATCCCAGGTATTATTTCTGGGATCAAAACCTTTCAACAATGTCCAGGCGATTTAAACTAGGAGCACTGAAGCCTCCAATAGCATACAAAAAAGTTCCATCGGCCACTGCACACACACATGATCTAGGACCACTCAGGGGAGAGACTTCCTGCCACAGTTTGGTATCAGGATTGTATTTCTGTACAGTGCTGAAATAAGTGTCATCATCGTCTTCTCCGCCAACAAGATACAAGAAAACCCTGGAGTGTAACAGCAGCTAAAAAACAGTTCACTGTTTCAGGAGCCTTTGCTGGGGCCCATAGGTTACGTGATGGCTGATAGTACTCTACTATGCTGGCACTTGGATCCACACTTCCTCCAATGATGAACAATTTATTGTGAAGAGAACTTATGCCAC